>LWCA01000240.1:0-37101 GCA_001642005.1 Intoshia linei | reverse complement strand
GACACCTGGAATTACGACTATCCTGGGCTAAAAATTACATGAAGATAAATTTTTACTGATGAAACCAGAATATCTTTAGATGGGCCAGATTCGTGGAGTAAGGGTTGGTTAGTGAATAACAGATCACCACTAAATCGTTTAAGGCGTCATCAAAGGGTGGGAGTATAATGATTTGGGCAGGCATTGTGAAATACACTATTATACACCTTTTAAGTTAGATGATGAAGCCAAAATTAATTCTGAAATATACTGCGCGTTTTTAAAAAATAACGATTTTTAGTGGATAAAAAAAAGGAAAAAGTTTTCTTAAAAATTTCATTTTTATGCATGATAATGACCCAAGTCACGCATCCTGTCATACAAAAGAATATCTTTCATCAAATGGCTATGGATCAGAAAAAATAATGTGTTGGCCGCCAAATTCTCCCGATCTTAATTGTATTGAAAATCTATAGTTCATAATTAAAAGAAAAATATACAGTGGGAATAAACAATATCAATCAAAAATGATCTCTGGCATGCAATTTTCAAAGAAATCAAAACAATCACTGAAAAAACAATGGAAAACATCACGAATTCCATGGATAAAAGACTTTTTCTTGTAATATCCCGGAAAGGGGTATATTAATATGTAAAGTTTAATTATATTTTTTTGCTTAAATTTGGTTTAAAATACAATGGATTATATTATTTAAATATTTTTAAAAATTTATTTATTCGTATTGACAAGAAATTATTGTTTAATATTCATTTGCATAATAATTTGGGCACACCAAAAATCACAAAATTTTTTGTAATTTTTGTGTAATTATTTTTTTTGGCACGTTAAAGTATTGTTAGTTGAATATATAAATATGATAAAAAAATTAATAGAATTAAGTGACTACTTTTTAAATTATTAATGTTTGCATAACTTGGAACGCAGTGTACAAGTTAATATTTATTGTAATTCTTTAATTTTTAGATGGATTCATTTTTGTCTGCATTATATTGATTATAAAGGCACCAAATACAAAGTCTATCTTTGGAAAGAATGGTATATTAAATTATAATTTAGTATTGATTGAATAATTAGTAATTAACAATCCTTATCACAAGTATGGTTTTTATCATTTTTTCTTTACGATAATTTATTAATTTCTAAAACTTGTAGTCTTCTAGAGCTACAAGTATTTTTGAATAATTTTAATTGATGTTGAAATGATCAAAAATAAAAATTTGTGGTTACATTGTGTGTATAATAATAATGTAGTAATTGCCTTCCAACCTCCTTAAAAATGATTTGACTGACAATTCTAATTTATCACTTGGATAAAATTTATATAAATACATTTTTTAATAGTTGTGTGCGCAGCAGCGACAATATCATTTACAATATTCTTCAGCTTACTCATTCGAATGTTTCAGATGAAAATGCCTGGATATAATTTGACGTATTACTATCAATATTTCTATATTTAATATTCACTTTAGATATCTTTTTGGCGGATAAGATTATTTTGTAATTAAAGTTTATTCACAGGGAATATTGTTATTTTCACAAGCTTCTCTGAATTTCCGGTTTAACATGTCTGCCATTTTCTTAATGTTATTCAGAGCTGTAGTTAAAACTTGATATGCGGGTAGATCTAAATGCTTAAGTATTTCAAGTATATTTTAAATTTTACCTAGAGATTGAATTCGTATAGTAATACTGTTTTTAGAAGGATGAGGCATAGTGTATCCACTAAACTCCAGGTTGGGTCTAAAAAATTCGTTTATATTTAAATCTGTGCACCTATGCGTCAATAGAAAACATAAATAGGAAGGTTCAGTTATATTAAATCAAATTACTCCAAAGATAACGCGTAAGCAATGCAGTTTCCTAGTGTATGATTCTCGTCATTGATTTGAATTGTTAGTGTTTTTGATTCCCTGTCTCCATTCAGCTAATAACGTTTATTAATAAATGATAAATATATCCCCCGTCATTTTGAATAACAGCCTATTTGCAGTAAAGAATCATTAACATTTTTTTCCTTCATACAAAAAATAAATATACAAGTTTTGATAATGTCTATCGAAAAATGACATCTTCATAATTTTGTGGCTGAATTTGAATTGATGATTTCTAAGATGGTAACATTTTTTTCAACGTTATCCCTTCACGAATAAAACAATTTTTAACAAAAATAGTTTGTATTGTTAATTTGATGCAAATATGTCCAAAAATCGGTTCGTAAAAAGAATTTCACGTCATCCACTTTAGCGAACATTGTTGTTATTAGATATTTTAATTAGCATTACCATTGTTATTTTCTCCATTGTTTTCAATTAATGTATTAATCAATAAATAAATGATCAATTTAATTTTATAACGTTACTAACCGTAACGTCGTACTTACACACGAGCATATACTTTTACATAAGTTAATTAATGTTCTGTATGTTAATGTTAGACTTACACTAACACACGTAAGAGTCTTACACAGAATTTCTAGATGTTGGGATTTTATCCCAAAGCCTAGACGGGCGTTACATTATTATTTCAAAAATCTCTCTTTTACCCAGGCACTAATAATATTTAATAAAAAATACAATTTCAAACCCTTAGCGAAAAATTCCCTTTATAAAATATTTTTTTTAAAAATTCGATTTTATCAAACGTTGAGAAAAGTCAATTAATCCAACGCCAATATAAAAATATAATTTTACTAATCCTTAAGGAAAAATCCACCTTTTCCAATATATTTTTCAAAAGTTCGATTTTATCGAATCTCGATAAAAGTCCATTTAATCCAACCCCAATATAAAAATCCAATTTTACCTACCCTTAAGGGAAAATCTCCCTTTTCCAGTATTTTTTTAAAAAATCCGATTTTAGTAAACCTAATGAGAAAAATTTACTTAATTTACCCCCATTATAAAAAATCCAATTTTACCAACCCTTAAGGGAAAAACCCTTTTTTTGAAATATTTTATTTAAAAATTCCATTTAATGCAACCCTAATATAAAAATCCAATTTAGCTAGCCTTAAGGGAAAACCCCCTTTTTCCTATACTTTTAAAAAAATTGACTTGATCCAACTTATAAGAATCTTACATCGTGAATGAAAGTACCATTTTACAAAAATTTCCTCGAGACCCGAAGATGGTTTTCTTGGTACGATAGGTTCAGCATAAGTTATATAATCTGTGACCTCCGTATCAGAGCCGTTTTAAGGCAAGGGCAATATGGGCTGTAGCCCATGGCCACTCATTAATAAAAGTACTTTACGCTTATATCTTAAAAAGAGGCCCTCAATTTATTAAAAAATACTTCAAATTTATATCTTAAGAAACAGTTTATAAGTTTTGAAGTGTTAGAATTTAAATAGCTGGAAAGAAAAAAGTTTAAAGAATCAAAGTTCTAGTAAATATTCAATTTAAAATATATTTTACAATGTTCATCATATACTATAGACATAAAAACTGTTTCAAATGATAATATTAAACATTAAAACCTTTCTATTAAGTGAATATTCAAAAAAGAAAGTAGGAAATCTTTTATTTTCTCTCATTAATTTTCAAAAAAGGGGCCGTAAATTTTTTTATCGCTTCGCTAGAAATTTTTTCTCGCTGCGCTCAAAACTTTAAAGGGCCACCGGTCCTTTGTTTAGCCCAGGGCCACGAAGTGGCTTAAGACGGCTCTCCTCAGTATAAAATCCTAAAAATCAAACGAAACGACAATTAGAATCCCAGACAATATTCAAGAAAAAAAATAAAAGTATATTCATATTAATCCGAAAAATGGTATATAAAGTCGACGGTAAATTAATTTGAACTAAAAAGACATAATAAAAATTTTAGCCCCAATAATAAGATTTATTAGACGAGGTAAATTGAATATGCATAAATACTAAGAAAATATCATAGGATGTACAAACAGACCTTTTTACCAATTGGCTATTCAGAACCATAAATCATCTGTAAAAGATCACCCGATCGAAAATATTGGCTGGTATGATCCGATGCCCAACAAACGAGGAGAAATAATGTGTGGAATAAATTTTGATCGGCTAAAATATTGGATTTCTAAAGATGTACCAATCACCAAACAAGTTTTAAAAATATTGGGTATATTTGCATCACGGTTTTTCAAGTTTCTTTCATTGGGCACTCATCTTTTATGTCAAAAAAAATTATACAACTGAGAAAATTATTATTTTTACGTGAGATATATTTAAATCGTCATTTCATCAACAACAAAAACATAATTTTTATAAATAAGTAATTTAATTAGATATAGCGGTTCAAAAATCACTATAATCGTTTTATTTTTTTATTGACTAGCGAATGGGCTTATCCCGAGAGAAACACTGATTTGCATTGTATATAAAAAATTTAATTATTAAAAGGTATCTGCGGTTATCTACCAATTCACCCCATGACTTACATTAATGCTACCCGTAATTTAAAGAAATTAAAAGATTTATAAACAAAATAAAACAAATTTGGTGTAATCAAACGTCGCTGTATTGAACTGCTAAATGTATATTGTTTAACTAGATTATAATTAAAATTTACCGTTCATGTTGTAACAGTCTTTGCAATGTAATTTATTATACTTAATCCTGACTTTTGCTCCTTCTTTTCCATTTCCCAGAGTTTGATGGCAAACGAAACATTTGAAGCAATTCACATGAAAAAACATTCCCAAGGAATCAATCATCATGGCATTGCATTGTTCTAAATTATTAATTAAAATTTAATGATTAAATTGGTGTCATACAAAATTACCTAAATTTTCGAGACAAAAGGAACAATGTAGATCGGTTTTATCGACTCTGGTATTTAAATTGTAACATTTTTTTGTTTCATTAGAACTATCCGTGCCTTGGGCAGAATCGCATTGAACGACGTGAGGTATAAAAATAGGAGGCTTATTCGAGAAAGTAACACTTTTTCGTTTATGATTAGCTTTCGTTATTGGAGCAGGTGTTTTATTTTGAATTTGATCTATTGGTACTGGTGATTGATTGGTCTGGCAACTTTCCTTTAAAAAAATTTCAATTTTTTCGCAATTCTTCAGTGTTTCATATACACTAATGTCTAGCGGCGTACGAGAACGCGGTTTAAAAATTTCTAGTGTTTCATTCTTGTCATGTAGGTTATTTGTTAAACTTGGACTTCTGGAATTTAAAATAAATGAATGTTCCGAAAATGGTTTTGGAATGGTAGGTGTAATTTTGATGTGCGCTACTTTGATTTTTTCACATCTCTCCACGTGTATATCTGGCTTTGGGGAATTTGAGGTCTGAAAATGATTTGTCAATTTCATTTTTCTGTATTTTTCAATCAGTGAACTGTTTACAATTTTTAAATTTTTTTTGTGTATTGTATTTTCATTGAATTCTGGACTGTATGAATCATTTACAGTCTGTTTTACTTGATTTTTACATTTCATTAGATACAAATACTAAATCCATGTATTTAAATTTTATCTTAAATGTTAAATTTACCTTTTTTTGTTTAATCTCGTGGTCTATTTCAATTCTATCAATTTCTGGATAGCGTGGAATCATTAATGCTTTTTCAATATTTAAATTTAATTTGGTCAGGCCCAATTCTTGCTCGTTTTTAGAAAAGTCCATATCATTTGAAATTAATGATTTTGGAGATTTTTGATTGATTTTTTTGCCAATGTTTCGGATTATGGAAGTATCGCTCAGGTTTTGGCTCATTTGATCCAAGGCATCTGACAACAACTTTTCTGAAGCTGATGCAGATGAAGAATCACAAAAGACGTTAGGAATATCAGATACGTAACCAGGATATGAGATTGTACTACTTTTTTTATCGATGCTGTCTTGTGCTGAAGAGTCACATTTAACCATATCCGTTTCAGATTGTCCGTCACTATTGGTTGTTATTTCTTGCGTACTACTCACGTTATCATTATATTCATTCAGATTAGATATATCTGAAACATCTTTATCTGTAGCAGACTTATTGATTATAGTGAACGTTTCCGCATTCATTTCAGAGTGTTTGAATGATCCATTTTTCTGCAGCAAATCAATGTCGCATATACAATTACGTTCTTCTCTAAATATTACATTAATTAATATACATGTGTTTCTCTTGTACTTGGCAATATATACAAACTACTTTCCATTGATTACTTCTAGAATCAAAAATATATACAAGTGTATATTGATTAATGGTCTCAGTTATGAAAATTTACGTAAAAATAATAATTTTCCAAAACACTACACATCAGCCATTCTCAACGTGTGGACCTTTCGAATTTTTTTTTGGTATTACAGACCCGTGCAAAAGTTTTGGACACCCGATTAAAACGGTTATAGTGAGAAGGGAAACGGTAAATAAGTCTCAATTTTCATAATATAATAATTATATTTGAACTTATTTTTAACCAAATTGTCAATCGGAAATTTTCAGATTATTTTTCTTAAAAAACCTAAAAAGGAAGGGTTTTTAAGAATTTTATTTAACCAAACTCTTTGAAGTTTGGTAACAAATATGTTCATAACATAAAATTTTTATCTTATGAAAATTGAAACTTATTTACCTAAAATCAATGTGAACTAAATGTCTAATGATTACAAAAATTTGACCAAGAGGTTATGACAATTATGCGAATTTCAAAAAACTATGGAAAGGTACATTGAAATGAGAAATTGTGGACATACTTAGGTAATTTTTAATAAAATCTAGAATTTTCGTACAAAAATTAAAAAAACAATTGAATATGGGAGTCTACTTAAATCCAACCATTTTTTACAAAAATAAAACTTTACCAACCCTAAAAGTTAAAATTCCAGTTTACCAACCCTAAAAAGAAAAATCCAGTTTTGCTACATGTTGGAAAATGAAACAAAAAAATTTGGGATATTTTAAGTGAATAATTCTACAAAATACTCGATGAATACATAAATAATTTATTAAAGTCCTTACATATAAGAATAATCTCTATAATTGAATCAGATGGTATTATAAGATAGTAATAATATTAAATGCGAATAGTGTTAAATATAACCATTTTTACTAAAAATCAAAATTTACCAATTCTTTAAAGAAATTCAATTTGACCAATCCTTAAGAGAGAATTCCAGTTTACCAACCAAAAAAGGAAAAATCAAATGTTACTAACCCTAAAAGTAAAAATTCCCTTTTTACCAATCCTAAAAGGAAAAATCCAATTTTACCAACCCTTTAGGAAAATTCCACTTTTACCAACTATGACATGCGATTCTAAAAAACACTCTATTTTCATTTGAGTATTGAATTAGATTGCTTTATGCAAGCATGACATTCCATTTAGTTTACTAAATTATAATTTTGAAGACAAGTTTTTGGCACGAGATAAAATGTTATTACCTTTACCTTTATTGAGTCGAAAAAGTCCATATTATATGTATTGTATGGGTTACTGTGAATTTTTATAATATCATTACGCAAGATTTATAAATTGCATAAACTATTTCATAAAAGATGAAAAACATTCCACTTTAAAAAATAATAATTTGTCAAATTTTAATAATAGATAAAATTGGAAGTTTCCCTAAAGGGTTGGTAAAACTGGATTGTTGATTCAAATTTTCCAGGTCCCTCTGAAACCACAGGTCCGCGTTGAGAGTGGCGGCTCTAATGTATTTAAATATTTTAATTAATTATGTTGTTATTAAAACACCTTGCTATTATTTTATTTCAAGTGTGACAACGTTACTGGGATTAACTGTTAATATTTTCTTTGAAAATTATAAGGATTGTACTAGATTTTATAAAAATACATTGTAATTGTCTTATTTCGTAATTTTCATTTGTATGCATTTTATTAGCCCTTTTAAATTTGATTCAATTTGATATAAACGGGATATTGTGTAATGTTTTCAATCAATTAATTGAAATAATAAGGGTAATCAATACATTGCCATTGGAAGAATTTACATTTATTTGTTAGATTTAGAATTATAAAATTATGATATATCATTTACTCAATGAATCGTTAAAAGTAAATTGATAGTAGTTGATTTACATGTTAATAAAATATTTTTGAATGTTGTTAATTAATTTAAGGAAACGGATAATATCATGAATTGAATGACATCATTTATCTTAGAATTAGTAAATCTTTTTTATAGTTTAAAAATTACATTTCATTAACTATTTGCCGATATGTTTTGAGTTTGATATTTCTTGGGTCGTTTTGTTTATTGTATAATTCATTCTTTATATTTCGAAATTCCTGAGATCTTTTCCGCATTTTAATTTTCCACGAGACTAGTTTCTAAATATCGATAACTGATAATTGATTCTAATCAAAAATAGCCAATTGGGCTATATATAAATAATCAATATTAGTAACCGATTTCCATTCTAGATCAAAATCATCAATCGGTAAGTCGATATAGTCTTTTTGTTGTTTACATTCGAATTCACCGTTAATATTCTTATCGCAGTCGTATTCACATTGATGTATTGGGGTTATAAACTTCATTGGTTCAGATTGTTTTGGTACTGATTTTTTGCATTTATTGCAAATTTCGTAATTTAGTTTTGTCGAATTGGCAATCATGAATTGCGCGATTGTTAAATTAACATGAATACAAAATGGTCAGTGTAGCTATCTCGCAAACAAAACAATTAATTCTATTGGAAACTCTGCAGCATAGTAATTAATATGATACCGATTAACATACGAATCTATCTAATGGATATTCTGTGAGATTTCAGACTATCAAATCCAATAGCAACTTTTATTTAATTTTAAATTAAAAGTAGTGACAAAGAAGAAGAATTTTTAAATTATAGTACTTGTAAATATTGCATTCGACATTTTTACAATAAATCTTAAAGTTAGTCACCCATTGTAAATATTTCAGTATCATATAGATATGCTTACCATTTTTACAATTGTTGGTCCATAGCTTGGTTGAGATTCGATGCAGTTAATGTATAAAACTATTATTTATAATATAACAGAAAAGTTACAAATAAATATGCTACGCATCATTGGTGGTTGATGAAGGAAAATTTAAAAATAACTTTGAATTTTTTATCTAAGGGGAAGGAGATGAATAAATCTATTAATGGATCGATTTATTGTATAAACAAAATCATGTATAGGACATTTAAACAATTGTTATTGATTTTTTGTTTTGATTAACAAATATATCCTGCAATTAGAAAAATTGATTCGTTTGTATGTTCATAGTGTCAAAGTCATGAATGCATGTCACATTGTATTTAATTAGATAAACCTTTCGCAATGAAGATTACAAATTTTTAACAGTTGTAGTCATAAATAACCCAATTAATGTTCCTACAACTCAACTTTCCTCTGAACACTCGATTCAAGTGAGTCGTTACAATTATAATCTCAAATATTCGGAAATCAACATCAGTATATAACACTAGACAACAAAATGGAAACTTTTTTCGAGGATCTGCATGAGACTCATACAAAACAAAAGCTGAAATTTTCCTGATCAACATTATGCTTCTCTTTTTAATTTTACAATTCGCTATCAAAAGATAATGATTGACAACATCATAGCAACTAAGCTATTTCAATTAATTTTAGTTTCTTAATTTGTAATTTAATTATAGTATATAATGAAATATTTAAATTTTTTTTTCAATATTTTTATATGGAATTGATAGCGGATAATTGATGAATACATGATCACATTTAAATTAAAAAGAAATGAATATTAAATAATTTTTAATTTAATTTTAAATAATAATATTAATAATAAATAATTGTAAAAATTAAATTAGTTTTGATGTAATTAAAAAAAAATTATGGATAATTTACAGGTAAAAATTTATTCTGTAAATTGCCAACCCTAATTCTCGAAAATCATAACAATTTGTGAATTAAATTTAAACTTTCAAGTTAACAGAACGTGCCATTTCATAAAAGTGGAACTATAGTAGATTCGATTCATGAACAAGAAATCATTGGTCATGAATCATGACGTTAATATCTTCAGGTTAAGCATTGCTAGAATGGTTTGTTAAAATCAGATTTTTATAAAAAATATGGATAAAAGTGGATTATTCCCTTAATGGTAAAATTTGATTTTTTATTTTATGGTAGGACTAAAAAAGTCTGCCCTCGGGAGAGCTAGGATGCTGTTTGTACTAAGTACATAACAGTCAAGCTGATGTAATCAGGTCAGTGGAAAGCAAGTAGTAGGCCCGGGCCAGATGGAAATTGTAGGTCTCTATAAAAAAATGGGTTCTCTATACATTGCTTAATCAATCATTCATTATAATGAATAATAATTATCTAAAAATTAAAAATAACCGTTAGAAATCGCATTTGTTATCGAAATTTTGTTATACTTAAAAATTTTCCAACATTAAAAAAGTAGGCCCCTCATGATGGTAGATGGGGCATACTGTCCCCTAGCCCTTTACTTCAAACAAAAGTGCACACCCTAATGTACCTATTAAGAAATGTTTATTAAGCCAGTGGCTCCCAAAAAATATATTGTCAAGCCCCCTAACAGTATACACATATTTTTAGAGAAGATCAATTAGTACAAAATAGTGAATATGTTTATTATACTATTATAATAGTGATTAAAAAAATGTTATCTTTTAATATTACTGGTTTTATTCTCGTTATAAATCATACTTTGATAGATTGACACCCTAGTTAATAGGGCCTAGTATACAAACAATTGTAAATTTGTGTTTGTTCTTTTTTGTTTATATACGTGTTATTGTCTCGAAAGAGTTAATAACATTTAAATTTATTATTATGCAAAATTAATCCGAATTTCAAAAATATATTAAATATCAAACACTAAATAAAATTAATGTCAACGATTCTAATTCAATTTTAAAATTTTTCTTAAATCTGCAGCCCCTCAAACTCTGTAGGCCCCCATTTCGGAACACTGCATTAAGCGATATATTGTATAAGTATTTACAAAAAGATAAATACATTCAAAAACTGATATTTTAATAGAACAGTTATATAAAAAATTAGGTTGGGACAGTTTGTCAATTTCTTCACATTTATTTATTTTCATCATCTTTTTCAGTAGAATCTTCATTAAAAGTAGAATTTTTAAAATCTTTATTAATTTCAGATAGCCTGTCCAAATTCTTTTCTCTCAATTGTTTCATGACACGAAATTCATCATAATGCTGACTTCGTTTTTTGACAAAATTTGATCGATCTAATTAAAAAAATTCATAAATGAATAAATAATACTCAACCTTCATGGGACGAAATTGCCTTTGATGGTTCAGCAAAACCAATGCTTGAGAATCTAAATACATTTAAATATACGAATTAGCATTTGAATATTCTATTCCATTCTATCTACCAATTATAATAATGCCAACGCTACCCTACCATAATTATCAATAAAATTTACATAAGTGTAATTACTACTTAGAAACTTAAAAATAGACAATTAAAAAGATTTATGACAATTCAACGTTCAAAATAGCAATTAAAGTAGAAATAACAGTAAATAATTTGATACGAATATACTTTAGTGTTAACTCTGCTTGATTTAATTTCGTTGAAAGGTTTGGTTCGTCTTCATCATCAGATATTAATTCATTGTATGGTGTTTTAGGTTCAGTTATTTTCATATGACCATAATCCTTATCAATCGGGTGATAAGTCTCCAAAATATTCTGTTCGTCCCATTTCATTGACTTTCTAGAAATGAAAAAAATAATCTACTGATTATAAAATTACTTGCTCGTACCCGAACTTTGCGAATTACGTAAAATACTTTTACGTTGATTTTGCATAATACTTGCAATCGATTCAAAATAATTTATCAAATTACAATTATGATTTAGTTAGCATTAATTTTAATGGAAATCAATAAACTTATGTTGTATCTATTTTAAATATAAAAACTAATTTATTCATATGTCAATTCCTAATATTTTTAATTTGAATTAATAATAATTATTTCGATCTAATTGATACTAGTCGTCTACAGCAATACCATATATAATCTGGAACACGAATGTGTTTGCAACTGATTTAAATAAAGCAAATTCAAAGTTACATTAAAATATTTATTAAAACGGATGTAATTAGGGAATATAAACTAATATAATTTATTTGTGGTTTACTCGCAGTTGTAATTAAAATAAAGCAATTGAAGACTAGTCTTGCACTAATAGACAATTATTTATTGACGTGTTCCCAATAATGCAATTTGTGCAAATTTTAAACACCTACTTAACTTTAACATTGAATCCATGTATTTATATTGTTTTAAATGCTACAATTTTTAATAAGCAATTCATAATTTAAATTAGCTCATGTTTAATATATTTGTTGTTTATGCAAAATTAGAAGGTGCTACCATTTTTAAAAACAGATTCTAATAATGTAACTGGTGTAAATTTTGACACAATTTTATATTTTGACAGTCTAAGATGCACACGCCCATTTTATCACCCGTCATGCAAATTTTAAAAAATATATACAATTGAAAAGTGATTCCTTCAGAAAACTTCATTTATACATCATAAAACAAATTAAGCGTGGTGCATAAAGAATAATCATAAAATTAACCAAACAGTCACTTGACCGATAATAAATACAATTTAAAATAACTTGTAATTAAAAATACGGTTGAAATAAAGTTATAGTTATTATTAAAATTTATTGCACGTGAATATGGGAAGAAAATTTGCAGTAAATGAAAACAAAACGAGAAATAGATCAATTAGACGAAAACCAAAGGGTCAACAAGTAGAAACCAAAGTTTCGATACCTAAAACGCTATCAAAAGGTTAAAAAAAATATAAATGTTTACAAATACTTTTAGGAAGTTTACGTAAATTGAAAAAGAAAAATATTGTCAAAAAGCAAATGAAAATTATAGTGGAATCTAAAAAACTCGATAAACCCTTGAAAAGTATTTTAAAACCTGCCAAAACAATTACCCCTGAGTTGAAAGAACCAGTAATAGAAAACGACCCAAATGAAACCACCAAGAGAGATATTCTGGAGGATGTAGAAATATATATGAATGAAATGTTACCGGTTGAAAAGGCGGCTATAATTGAAGATGAAAAACGTGAAATGGTTGCAAAAGACGCTATTGATGAAATGGATGAAGTAAAAATTCATGCAACTCGATATCAACTACCAGAAATTGCATTCACAGAAAATGAAGAAAATACTTTGATTATACCAGAAAATTTTGATATGGAGGAGTCTAGAGAGTCTTGCATGGAAATAGTACAAGTTTTGGGAGATTTCGCCAACAGATCGGACCCAGATACTAAAAGAAGCGAATATGTGGATCGTTTAATTTACAACCTTAGACATATTTACGGATATAATGAATATTTAATGACCCAATTTATTCATCTTTTTTTGCTTGATATAATTGAATTTTTGGACGCAACGGATCACCCACGTCCAACTACTTTACGAACCAATACATTGAAAACGAAACGAAAACAATTGGCGGAGGTCTTGATTAATCGAGGTGTCAATTTAGACCCACTTGGTGAGTGGAATAGTGTTGGATTGGTTGTGTACAGTAGCAAGGTTCCATTAGGAGCAACACCTGAATATTTATCTGGATACTACACAATACAAGGCGCTAGCAGTATGGCGGCTGTGTTGGCGCTTAACCCGAGACCAGGAGAACGCGTTTTAGATGTAGCTGCGGCGCCTGGAGGAAAAACTACATTCATTGGACAAGTAATATTGTCTATTATATATTTTACTTTTATATTTCTAGCTCATGAAAAACGAAGGAGAAATTTATGCAAATGATATCAATGAAGATCGAGCTAAGGCGGTCATTGGAAATTGTCACAGGATGGGTCTCATGAATGTTGCAATTATTTGCCATGAAGGTAGAAAATTATCCACCATGTTTCCCAGTACTTTTGATCGAGTTTTATTAGACTCTCCATGGTATTTTAATTTTAATTTTAACAACTAAGATTTATATTTAGTTCTGGAACTGGAGTCATATCTAAAGATCCCAGTGTAAAATTTTCAAAAACCGAGAAAGAAATTTATCGATGTGCTCACCTTCAAAAAGAGTTAATTATGAGTGCAATTGATTGTTGTAGTTACAAATCTAGTACAGGTGCAATAATTGTCTACTCTACTTGCTCAATTATGGTAGAAGAATGCGAAGAAGTGATACAATATGCTTTAAAAAATAGACACGTTAAACTTGTCGAAACTGGACTCAAAGATTTTGGTGTTGCAGGGTTTACAAAATTCCGAGCAAAACACTTTCATCCTTCTATGAATCTCACCAAAAGATTTTATCCACATCAACACAACGTTGATGGTTTTTTTGTTGCAAAACTTAGAAAGTTATCAAATTTACACAGAGATCCAATTTCTGGAAAAACAAAAAATCCAAAATAATGTTTTATAATTGTAAATAAATTTTTTATTTTGATTGGGGTTAATCCTGTTTGTCTGTTTTTACTTTTCCAGTAATCTTCCAAGCACTATAACAACACCAACCTACCATGCAATGCATGATTATGACAGCACCAATTGCTGAAACTGTATTCGTACTGTGTGGGTCCATGTGTAAGAAATCTATTTAGAGTTATATAATAATGTCAATTTTCAATTACCGAAAAATATTTTTTTAAATATGAAAAAACAAACAATAGGTAGTACAAATATAGATATCATTGAAGATATGGCCAATTTTTTTAAAGGTGTGTTGACAGTATTTTCAATTTCTCTAAATTATAAAATTAGTCCTTCATCATATTATATGTGAATTATTTTTACAAGTCTCAAACGTCTATTCACATCAGAAACTGATGCAAACTCCAAAAAAGACTATTTTAGTAATTATAAAGATTAGTTTTTAGTTTTTATCGATTTTTTTATAATTGTAATACTGATTCAGAATATTGACAAATAGTTGATTATACCTTTGCATTAAATCTTTTATACATTCATTGTCAGCCATGATGGTGTTAATTTTATAATTATTTAAATGTGTATCGAAAATAAACTTTTTGAAATGAATTTATCTACATAACATTTTATTAGTCACTCTTAGCAATTTTCTGTTGAGATATTGGAAACTTTTAATCTTCTTTTTGCGTATTCAAAACGAAACGAGGCATAGCTCCATATTTACAATAAGAAAGACTGTAATGTTATTTCAAGATTTTTAGAAATTAAACATTTATTGTCGTACAAAATCATAGTAATCACTTTAGATACAATTTAACAACTAATTATATAACACCTCTTTCAATTTATATTAATCTTCACTGCATCACAATCTTTAACATTATTTTGCACCATGGCACTAAGCGCGGGTACCCAACAACCAAACAGCAAAACTTGCATTTTTAACGATGTTTCGGTCGATAAGTTTAATCACATTTAGGTAAATTATTTTAACGACTCAGGTTGTCGAAAAGTTTTAGGACATTTAGGTCCCTCTCCTCAACTTAATCACCTTACTGTCTCTTATTTCTAGGACAAATATAAGATATGTGTCCATAAAATCCACACCCATAGCACCGAATAGGCTGGGATCTATCACCATGTTTAATTTTATAACTAAACTTCACACCACTAACGACTCCATTCATTAAAATAAAATTTAAAAAATTGAATTCTTTCAACTCATATTTATTTAATATACTAATGATCATAATATATTTCACCAAATTTCCACAATAATCTTTCAAAATCAAATATTGCCTCATCTGCATCATCATCAATTAATTAAAGATATTGGATTTTTTTTAAATTTATCTTCAAAATTTAACAATGAAAAGCGTTCTAATGATAAAATGGGTGACAATGTATCAAAACGACTAAACTCCATTAAACTAAAGATTCTAACCAATTCATTTATATGCAATTTTTTTTTTTTCACATTAACTCTCGAAAAATTCCTTATTTTTCCACCAATTTTTTTTCTAATTCTTGCTTTTCTCTATCACATAACTATTAAATTTCTGCGGCACCCTAACCTGTCATTTACCACTATTTATACATTTCTTTTCAGAATTTTTACACCTAAATTCATCCATTTTATCCACCTCCTTTTTTGTCAACTTTACACAATCTCCATGAAATCAATCCTTACAAATATCACACTTCACCATAAAATCATTTTCCAATTCACCACGCTTGCAATAACAATGTTTTAACCCCCTTGGCACCATTATAATTGTTATCACAAGACTCCAGCTTAGTTTCTGTAATATAATATCCTAAATATATCGAAAATATCCTAACGATATTATATTTAAGATCATACAATGCATTCACCAAAGTTACATTTCTATTTGAGCAAAAGTTTTGATTATTCTGAAAGCGTGCATAATTTATAATTTTGTAAATATTTATAAACCGAGGATATGAAAATTAAAAACAAAAACCTAAATTTAAGTAAACAAGATAATGATTATTCAAATTCTTACGCGAGAAGTTCAATACACGAGGTAAATTAAAGTAATATTATCAATTATAATTTATCATGCTAATAGCGTGTTATTAATATTGTTATCAATAATTTGTCAAGTTAAACAACGTTTCAGATTGGTTCATTAAACTATTTAGGACATGATAAAAGATCACATTCGTACTGATGCATACCACGAAGCTATTAGTAAAAACCGCCATTTATTTAAAGATAAAATCGTGTTGGATGTCGGATGTGGAACTGGAATTCTTAGCTTGTTTGCCGCGAAGGCAGGTGCAAAGAAAGTATATGCGGTATGTACTTAGTGAAAAAATTTAAAATATTTTTAGATTGACATGTCTAATATTGCCGAAAGTGCTATGGACATTGTAAGGGTGAACCAAATGGACAAAGGTATTTTTGATTATTTGATATTTCTATTATATTGCTTAATTTTAAATATATAGTTATCACCGTTATAAAAACAAAAGCAGAAGATTTAGCACAATTACCGGACGGAATTGAAAAAGTTGATATTATAATAAGTGAATGGATGGGCTATTCACTGTTTTATGAATCAATGCTGACTAGTGTATTATATTGTCGTGATAAATGGTTAGCTAACGGTGGGTTAATATTTCCAGATGAAATCATCCTAAATCTTGCTGGAATTCAGGACTATCAATACAAGGAAGGTAAAGTCAATTGGTGGAAGAATGTGTATGGATTTAACATGTCTTCCATGATTCGAAGTGTTATTGCTGAACCAATCGTCGATTATGTAGAAATTGGCAATGTGTGTACTGACATTAAAGAAATTTTTGTAAATAATTATTAACGCGTTTATTAAATTTTTAGAGAGTTAATATGTATTCCATAAAACCCGAAGATGTCAATTTTGAACAAAAATTTAGCCTTAAGTTTAAACGAAGCGATTACATGCACGCATTTATCATCTATTTTGATGTTCATTTTAATGAATGTCATGTTCCAATAAAGTTTTCAACGGGTAAATTTAAAGTTATTTTTTTCTATTTACGGTTTAGGACCATATACACCTCCCACTCATTGGAAACAAACTATAATGTACATGAAAGACTACATCACTGCTCTCGAAGATGAAATTGTACATGGAACTATTACATTTAAACAAAATGACGCTAACCCTGTATGTTTTATGACTGTCAGTTGTATAAGATTTTAATGGAGATTCCCCATTTGAGAATACTTTTTAAATGTTGAAAATATAGTATTACCTATATAATTTGCCGTGTTTTTATTATTTTTCAAATTGGGACTCCATCGTAAAATTTAGTCAAAACCATATTCATAAAACTTTAAACTGACTGACTATGGTTATTTTTTAATTTAGAGATTTTTGGATTTAATAGTGGACTTTAAATTTGAAGGACAATTCAATTCACTTGTCGAAAAAAACTCATATTTTATGGGATAAATTATTTATTGTATTTTATTGTTTTCAATTTTATCTTGTGCTCTGTACTGATAAGAATCTGCGATTATGAAATGATAAAATGCGTTTTTAACTAAGAGCATGTTATGTATGGATATTGATATTTATGATAAACGGAATAAACTGTTATTTTTAAAGTTCTAGGATTCTTAGTTTTTGAAATAAATGGATAAAACATTCAATTTTATGAAATACGTTGTATTTTGTTAATACTTATACAAATAAGTACAATTAATTCAAAATGATTCAGTAAAATGTGAAATTGTGCCCACTCAAATATTTCACGTAAAGTTTTAGTATTTCATCCAAAATGGACCCAAAGTTTAATTGTATATTTGAGATCCAAAAATTGATAAGGTGCTTCAACCAGAGCTACCTACCAAGCTAATGACACGAAAATGAAAATGAATGGCTACTAAATTTTTTTTCGCAAAGAAGACGTTCTCATATAACCCCTAGAAGAACCTTGCAAGGGTTTTGATTCAGTAATTTTTTATTGCTCAATTTGGAAAAATGACACCGCACAAGTGTCTAGAGGTACGCTAGGTTCAGCTTTGGTTTTCATTAATCTCAACATTATCTAATGGCGCTACTTAAAATAATGAGAATCGCTTGTGGTTTAATTTTGTAATTTATTCGAGTCGAATACACTTGATTCAATTTAAACAAATCTTTATTGGAAATGGAAAAGAAAAACCAAGTTGAAAATAACGAGGAACAACACTTCAGAGACATTGTTCATTCTTTTAAATGTTACAGGTACAGTTTCTTTCTGTGGCTGCATATTTAACCAATCACTTCAATTTAGTTCATATTGTAATAAAAGACTAATGAAACTGAAAAATTGTTGGTACCATTTACCAGACAGACAAAGAAATTATATAAAACTATTATTTCGTGAAAAAATCTCAAGTGTGGAAAAGTTAATATTGGAAAATCAAAAAATTTTGGACTTGTTTGATGGTTCAGATTGTTGCCATATAAATAATGAGGTATTATGTATTAAACCTAGCAATGGGTCAAACGGAAATATTGTTGGAATATGGATAAGTTAAAAATTTTTATTTGAATTATTTACATATTTTTTTGTATTGGAACTATTCAAAAGAAATTCAAATTAATTAAGAACTAATAATTATAATAATTGCATATCGTTGCTGTCTATGGGTAATGGTAATATATAGAACATGGGTAGGCAACCTTTTGCATATCGTGACTAACTTTTTATATTACAAAAATTCTAGTCTCATTTTTAAATATTTACAAATGATGCATTTTAATTTAACGGAAAAGAAACGGTTGTGTATATCTATGGCTATCTGAAAATTCAATATTAAAATGATTATAATGAAGTAATTATAGTAGATAATTTGAAAATTAAATTATTTACATATTTACTCAAAAGATCACCAAAATTATTCTGTGAGCAACTTTTGGTCCGCGGGTTACTGATTGCCGATCCATGGGGTAGAACTCGGTTCCCAGGATTTTTTTACGGTGGACAATTCAGTAATAAATTATAAAATTTATCGCGGATTATTTAAGTGAAATTACTAGGCAACATTAAAAAAAATCGATGAAAACTGAAAAAATGGACTTCTCATTGTCGTAACTGATCGTAAGCTAAAAAAAATTAGGGCAGGTTATAATGCAACATTTCGGCCTGTGCAAGACTCTATTATGTAATGTTTAAAATTCATATATTGAAATAAGAATCGAAAATACAATGTTACATTCATGGACAAGGTTGTTAGTTGTTTCAAGCAAATAATGCGAGATTGGTCAGACGAAGGAGCTACCGAAAGAATTAAATGCTATGACATTGTGATACAATTTGTTAAGGATTTAATTCCAATTGAGTATTCTTAAGTATAAAAATACAAAACTATTTAAACAGATTAATCGACAACGAACCAAACCAGAAAATTAACATTTTGGTGCCTGGTGCTGGTTTAGGTCGAATTGTCTTTGAGTTGGCCAAATTAGGATATTATACGGAAGGAAACGAATTTAGCTTGCACATGTACGATATTTTGAATCTTATTATAATCTTTGTAGGCTTCTTACGTCCAATTTTATTTTGAATAAGTAAAATTTTATTTTTCTCAAATATTAGTTTTTATTATTCTTTATCTCTATACCAGAAAGCTCAAACGAAACGAGTGCACTATATATCCTTGGTTGTTGGATTTTTCAAATCAAACCAATTTACAAAATCAATTGAAAGGAGTCAAGTTTCCCGATGTCGATATTTCTCAGGTGGATTTAAAAAACAGAATGTCATTCACTGCTGGCGAGTTTCTGGAAGTTTATGCAAATGACGCTGGTATTATCTTATTTTTTGTCTATACATTTGTATTTTCGTCTAGAAAAATATGATTGTATCGTCACTATTTTTTTTATTGATACAGCTCATAATGTTGTTGATTATTGTGAAGCTATATTCGATATTCTCAAACCAGGCGGTTATTGGATTAATTTTGGTACATTTTTTGTTAAAGATATATGACTAATGCATTTAGGTCCTTTATTATACCATTTTGACAATATGCCAAAAGAAGCTTCTATAGAATTGTAGTTTATTACTTACAATGTACTTAAGTTGTTTGTTGGGTCCGGGCGTAGTGAACAGTATGCCATATTTACAAATAACTTTTTTGTGGTGCTATGTATTGTGTTATATTACATTAAAATTAAGTACTAGGCTCCTTCACAGTTTTATTTCAAATTATTCATGATGTTTTATTGTTTTTGGGCTTATTTTATTTTAGAAATTTTGATGAATTAAAGTTGATGATTGAAAAAATTGGATTTAAATTTACGGTAAATTGGAATTAAATTTAATTTAAATTCAGTTCTAGCTCATTTATTTTGTTTTTTACGAAATTCATTTTGAGTTTGTATAATTATCTTTATTTATAGTTTTTGGGGTTAATTGTGAGGAATTCAAACATCATTAAAAACCAAAATAAATATGTTAGAACTGTATTTAAATTAAGAAAATGTCCCACATAGCATGAATCATGATAAGCATGATAAACAATTACATGAAGTAAAACCATAGTATAGTTATATCGTTAGTATAGTTACTTTGACATTGAAAAAGGGGCCAAAGTCAAAAATGTAACTATTGAATAAAATCTGATTTAAACTATTTAATTTTAAAGTTGAAGTAAAATGATATATTGTATTGTGATCATATGGATTACCCACGGCCGAAAATAAACGCTCTCAGGCCGCATGCGGCCATACGATCGCAGGTTGTGCAATGTGCACCCCTGATCTGGATTCTATACTGAATAAATTATGTTAATTTATTAAGTATGTTATTGAAGTTACTGCAATTAATATATTACTTATTAATAGTATTATTAATATTTAAAATGTTATTAATTGACTTATTACATGTTAGTTATCCTTACGTATATAATATTTTATATTTATGGTAACATTTTTGTATGAATTAAATAATTACATTTGAGGAGGTAAATAATAACCAATTTCATTATTTTAGATAAATACTTAAAACCAAAAAAGGCAACCACGTGCAAAATTGGGTTTTCTAATAAAAAAAGATAAAAAGTGGACACCCTATTGTACATGTAAACAATTCATAGTACATAGATGTTAATTTAGATTTTTTAATTTTTTATCGCTAAATTGTCATCACTAATATCAACATGTTACTGCGGCCATTTTAAAACTGGCCTTCAAATTATTTAGTAATTTTGAGTGCAAAATCATTAAGTGGGTTTTACGAAATAAAAACATATGTAATATAATTTATTGATAGTATGAAAAACTGGATATACCTTGTTCGTACGTTTGTGATAAAGATTCAATGTTACAGTATATTTACAAATGTGCAAACTTTGTATGTAAAAAATGTTAAATAATTTTATAATAACAAATAAAAAATAAAAACGTACGATTTAATAATTAATAATATTGTTCAATTGTTTTATTTTTGCGGTTGTATGTGTAATACTACTGTTAATATCATAGTAGCTATTTATCCTTGCTATTCTTTTGTAATTTCGATTTTTCATAACGTAGGCTAGTTTCGCACAAATTCTACCAATTTCTGTCATTTCAATCGGAATAGATTTTGATAGTTCCATCATTTTCCTATATTTTATTTTATGTTCTTTTTGACCTTCGAGTAATTCTCTACGTTAAGTTTTTAATGTAAATGATCTACTTATTACGAATAATCCACTTCTCCGTCTCCGTCGACGTCTAATTTTTTAATTAACCTGCTGATTCCTCTAAAAGTACAACTTATGATTTGAAGCATATTACTTACACTTGAGATAAGGGTATATCAATGCTCTAAATATACATTGATGAATTTATGGCACATGATACCTTAATGCCTTCCGTAAATTCCTCAGTAGTCAATGATTTGCTGCCATCTTTATCTAACGACGAAAAAAAATCTAATAGTCTTAACCCAGACAGTCTCACATATTCAAGTAAAACCTATATCGCATTTTAGTTGCATATAATCAATTACAAAATTCACCATACCATCAATGGTTCAGAATCCAATAGCGCGTATTCATCAACATACCTAGTTTCATTTGATTTGGGTTTACAATTCCAATACACCTTTCCATGATCAAATTTGATATTTTGTTTATTAGATATTTCCAATATGGTTTTCAGTATAGCTTCACTGATGGAATGGGACTGAATAGAATTATATTAAAAATTGTTTGATTAATAATGTAAATGAATTTGTTACCTTAAAATCAATTTTTGTTAAACTTTGGTTGACAGATTCTTTTACACATTTTAATATAAACTCTATTCCAATAATGGTTATGGGGTTGTTATCAATCTAGGAGCAATTGACTAATAATCTTATAAGTATAATTTTAATACATTTAAAATCTCAAGTGTATTGTTCTGCTCAATGCCTTTAAATATATGACCTATGCATTCCATATTTAATCTATTGTTTGAAATGTTTAAATGAACCAATGTTTGATTTTGTCGCAATGATTGTGATAAATATATACAGCCACTTAGGAAGATACCATTCCATCCCAAGTTCAATTCTTTTAAACTGCTGTTTTTCTAAGATGAAATAAAGTATTTAGTATTTAAATACAGGTTCAATTTATATAAGTAAGGATTGTGAAAATTTACCCCTAAGGATTTGCAAATGGATGTAGCGCCTTCTAAGCGAATATTGTTCCATGATAAGTCTAATATTTCCAAACTTGATTTTACGGCTATTGCAAATATTAATAATTAAAGTTTCATTCTTAAATGAGATTTTACGTGAATTTTCATTATCAAAAATATTTTTACTTAAGACACGTACATATTGTATGTATGCAATTAATGAATAATTTTGATGGCCATGAACACAACTACAAATAATGTTTTAAATACTAAAATACCTATAATTTTGGCTATTAAGAGTCCTCCTTTGATTGATATTCTATTATTACTTAATTTGAGGTATACTAATGTTCTGTTATACTAAAATGTTTGTTAGTTTTTACAAAAACATTTGTTAACATTTTTGTTCAAATCTGTAACTTTAAAAATCATAATAAAAGCTGGTTAGTACATTTGTATTTAAATTAAATTTTAATGTAATTTCTGACATGTAGAAATAACAAAATAAATCAAGTATAAAGTATAGAATAAATAGATTAAAAAATATCACCGAAAATAAATCTACAAGATAATTCAAATCTTTTTCGTAAAAATTGTTTCCTAAACACAAGTTTCAAATAAATTGCATTATCATAATTCAGGGCCGTGGAGACCTTGTTCCACGCCGTGAAATAATGTATGTAATTATTTATAACACACATTTTGGGAATTAACCAAAAACATACCTGATATATCAAGATCGGTAATTAATGTATTGTATTTGAGGGATTGGCATAAATATCGTAAGCCTTCCGTTTTGATTGAATTATTTGAAAAGATCTAAATGAAATTAGGTTTGATTCAAATATTTTAAATGTCTATTTTATTTTTTTAATTAATTAAATCAGCATTTACTTTCTTGATTAATCATATTATTGATTTTTTGACGAAATTTATATTGATTTATTCATCTCTTTTTCAAAAATTTTTTAGGGTTTATCTACTAAAATGCTAAAAATCTTTGTAAAGCCCTACAAAATTAATTCCCAAAATTATTTTTAAAATCTTTAAAAATTAAAAGAAAAAATATGCTCAAAAAAAGCGGTTCCCAAATGCCAGTCTGGAAATAATTTTACCGGTTCGTGGAAAATTTTTTTGAAAATTAAAATACTATAATATTGTAGTATAATATCGTATTTTTTTAAATTTTTGCAAGTACATTTTGTAATTTGATTTTAGTGGTCTGTGATAAATTTCATAGTAAATTAACGGTCCGTGTGAAAAAAGAGTGGGAACCACTGCTCTAAAAACCCATCTTTATAATATTTAGAATATGGTAGAAACAAATTTTTTATTAAAAACACCACAAAAAATTGTCCCAAACTTATTTTCAAAATATTTATAAATTGGGAGAAAAAATCTTTTCCTTAGAGAAATCCACAAAAATTTCAAATTTCAAAAATTACAAGTAAATTTTGTGTTACCATTTATTTCAAAAAATATGTCAGTAACTCTAAAAAATGTGTTTTTTTTAAATTCATTGACATTTATTGAATATCAATTTTAATGAAACAATTTGCTTACAATCAATCCTTTAAACAATTTTTACTTATAGAAAGTAATGTTATTTCAAAAAAATGAATTTTAAGTAAAATAATACATTTTAATTTTAACCGTTGCAGCTTGCAACTGTCTAAAAGACATGTGACATTGCATTTAAATAAATGATGGTTTTTAATATTTTTGAAATTTATGCTTTAGTTAATCATTACCAGTACACGGAGACTGACATTTTCTTTGAGAGAATTACTCAAATAATAGCATCCAATATCACATATTCGATTATCAGAGAGGTTTATTTCTTCAATATTGGTATTTGACTAAAATATCCGGTTAGATACTTTGAATATCTATAATTATCTAATGTCACGAATATATCAATTTAAAATTTTTGTTAGGTCTAACGTTGATTCAAAATAAACGAAAATTCCTCTGCAATTTCGTTATTCCAGTGGTGGGGAATGTGCAACCTCTGAACAATTTGAATTATTTTATTTATTGTATTATTTTTAAAATATTAATTTTTGGTAAAATGGGATTTTTCAGAAAACTATTGGTAAAATCGGGTTTTTCCTTAAGGGTTAGTAAAATTAAGTTTTTTCTTTTGGGATCAGAGAAAGGTATTTTTCATAAAAAAAAATTGGTAAGAGGTGATTTTTTCCTTAAGGGTAATACATCGTCACGAATTTCATGGGAAATGTTTTTTTAATAAGTGACCAAGTCAGAGTCTAATCTATCATGCTCGAAGCTTTCGGGTATTAAAAATAGGCTCCTGCAAAAGTATTATCATATGTGTAATATCATGTTGTCCTTACTTATCTTGACACGGGCTTGGACTTGATAGTTATGATATTGAAAAATGTCACATTGTTTTAAATTCTCAATTTGGTAAAGTGATGCCACCATTGTAAAATTATTTCGTTGGAGCCGATGAGGTTCTCGGAGTAGATTGGTTTAATTCTGGAGCAGGATATGAAAAATTTTCTAATAAAAATTGAATGCAATGGAAAACTAGAACGAATACTTTACAATTGATTTTATACTATACCATTAATGATATAGCACAAGGTTTAAATTTTTCAGAGTCTATACTACAATAAGATAGATCCATTATTTTATTATTAATTTGACGTCGATATGCAGATACGTAGGGAACATTTAAGTTGATACATGCTTGGTTGTATATATTTAACTGAAAATTCTTTATTTCCTGTTCTTTTGCTTTTTGTATGTCTAATTAATTAATTATCATTATAATTTTTTTAATTACCTTCTGGCTCATTATCTATACTGTCTCCAGACTCTTCAAATTCATTATTAACTAAAATATTCAATAATTAATAAAACTTTAATATTCCTTCCAACTACACATTGTTGAATAAGAAAAAGAATGTCCATCGTGGTTAACCAGCACATTGTGCTGAGCAGAGTAATATTATTTTATATTTGAATTATGGATCATTAATCAAGAAACCCGGGTATAATATCATATTTTTAAAAAATGGTTATGTACATTTATTTACTTAACTTTTCAAATTTAAAATTTATGCATTATTTTCAATTAGAAATTACTATTATATAAAGTAAAAATTGCTAAAAATGCGTGCCAGCTAGGGTTAGCAATCGATTAAAATTTATAATGGTAAATCCTTATATAGTAATTTAGTTAAAAATGTATGTCTGTTTATTTATTTGTTTGTTCCAGTTTATTTAAGAAAGAAGAGGCGTAGTTTTAAGAATACATATTTCCAATAGAGTGTTTCGAGAGTGATGTTTTATCGCAAATTTCATTTTCAGAAATTGAGTCCTTCAAAGTGAAAAACCCCAATTATTTTTTTTTAAAATTCAAATGAATCCGAGAAATTATAAAACATACACAATCTGATAAATTTTTAAAAGATATCATTATGATTAAATTTCAATTTGAAAATCTTATATCTTCACGGCCAAAACCACAAAATACCCAATTTTGTAAAAATGATAATAGTCCAATAATGTTTTTACATTTTTAGGGGGCTATTTTCATTTTCGGGTGGTCTGGAGCGGGTAGGTTAGGCTCTACCTATATGACTAAAACCGAAATTACTGTTTTTTATCCTAAGAGTCTGAAATTTTTGATAAAAATAAATTCTGCTACATTTTTTAAAATCATTAAAATTATCATAAATTTAAACCTCAAAAGTCTATTTCCACGACAAACCCACAAATTAGACTTTATTTTGAAAAATAAAAAAAATTAAAATTAAAGTCTTAAAATTTCTAAAAAAAAGTTGGATAATATAGTTATTTCTAGTTAACATACACAAAAAATTTCTATCTAAGAAAGGTACGCCTTCATAATCAAAAAATCACTTTACTATTTTTTTTTATTTTTTACAAATTTTTGTAAATCAGTAAAATCAAAATGTAAATATTCCTCCTACAATTTAAAAAAAAAATTGACCGCAAACTTATATATTTAGAATACAAAAATCTGGATTAGTTTTATTTTTAAATTTAAATTGATTTGAATTAGAAATATATTACCATTTTTAATTAGTAAAATTTAAAAAATTGATATACAACATTAAAAATATACACCAATAAATCTCTTCTCTCATTTATTGTTAGTAAAAATTACAAAACTAATGATATTAAATCTCTACTCTGTAGTTACATGATAAAATATTTGAAATTTTTATAAATTACGAAATGGTTTATCAAAAACTGATGGCAATCGGTTTGTAACGGTGCTTCTCGGAAAAGGATTCTCAGTTTCACTATCAGATTTAATAACAGAGGTTTTGGTCACAAATTTTTTGATTCGATTAGTGAATTTTAAAATTTTTCTCAAATGAGTGTGCGCATTAACGATAGCTTCGATCCTGTATTTAGAAGCTTGTTTCATTGCGTTTATTTTCATCTGTTCAATTCTCTGTTTTTTCGTCAACGTGACTTTTTCATCAGAAAGATCTGTATGAAAATATAATTCGCTATAATCATCCATTTACATAAAAACGTTAAATTAATTATACAAATCACATTTAAATTTAAATATTATTAATCAAAACTCGTCACATTACACATTTTCATTTAGTAACTAATTATTTGTCAAATATGTCCCGCAAATATTCAATATACTAATCTTAACAATTGATTTAACTCAGTCATACAATAATTTAATTACCAGAGGTTATGCTCTATTTATTTTTTGTCTATAATTATTCAATTCCTTTTTTATTGTGATATAGACATATCTAACTTTATCATTAACTAATTGTCGGTACATTACGTTATAATGTAAAATTTATTAAAATTTTAAATTCTTATAAATTATTAAATGTAATATTTTTGTTTTCCGGGGTTCTAGAAATTAAACCTAACGTCAAAAATCAAAACTACTGGATATTGATTTAACTTAATTTAAAATATCTGCAGCGTGTTAAGATAAAAAGTGTGTAAGTTTTAAAATTTTATTAATTTATACAATATTTCATTGGATTACTTCATGGATTATTAAAAATGAACTTGTCTTTTAAATTATAGAAATTAAAGTGTGGTAATTGTTGGTGTACTATGTAATGGCGAGGTAAATTTTTAGATTGCAGCAGATTATATTTGCTTAAATAAATAAGCTAACTTCACCTCTATCGAAAATTATAATGTTTACAAAGTTGTAAACTTTAGATTTCAACATATTTTAATAATTTCAGTAACCTTACATGGGTAAGCTGTCAACCCGAAAAAACAAAAAGAAATTATACCTAACTGGACTGGAGCTACAGACAATTAACCGAACTCTATATTTAATGACTGATGTGTGTAATGGCAAAGAAATAATCAAGTGTATGTATTGTACATATCCACCTTTAAATACTCTATCAATTCCGTATTCTAAATACTTATTTGACGAATATTTACAAATTGAAAAAATTGATGAACTTTCTAGAAAATTTTGGCTCTTATATGTGAGAATCATTCAAGCCATCATTTGTGTTGATGAAAATACTCCGCAAACTTGTATTGATAAATTAGCGTTATATTTTGCTGAATTGGATGGGTTTAAATCTTGCATATTTGAAGTAATTTTCATTTACATGTAAAATAGTGTTCTTCTACGGGTCGCCATATAACAATATAAGGTTAATTTTATGATTTAGCTTATATTAGTTCCCTTCTATATGCATTTTAAGAACATATTAAACGACGAAGAAATTACCATCTATTTTAAAATAAATCGGTGGATTATTGATCAAACTGTAATTAAAATGAGACAAAAACGGCACAATGTAGAATCGAATATAGAGTGTAATTTTTATATTTTAATATTGCGATATCGACATTCGTAGTGGAAATTCCACATTAACGGAATTTTAAAATATATATTTTTTCTTAACGAATTTTATCTCTAAAGCTCTACAATCTATTTTTAAGAGAATCATAAATATCAACTAATTTTGGTAACAATTGGAAGTCAATTTATTACGTTTTTTATCAAATTTTTAATAATTGTTAAATTAGATGACAAATGCGAAAATATCATTTTTAACTATTTTATATCTGTAAACAATTTGAAATTTATAAAATTTTTCATGGACCCGTTGATAATGCTTTGTGCATATTACTTGGTCATGTATTATTCAAAAACTCATAATAACAAGAAATGTAACCAGTTATTGGTTTTTATTTAAATAAATTAAATTCCGTTAACTAAGGTAATACTATGGGGGAAATTCCATATTAACGGAATTAGACTGTATTTTTACATTTTTAAAAACCACATTTCAATTACAATTTTTTTTGGGACGTATATTAAGATAAATTTCACATCTTACGGGTCAAAAACCCCAGTTGTCCCTCTTTTTGAAAATCATAAACTTAAATTTAAAAAAATTATATCTTTAGGGCCAAAACCACAAATTCCCCTTTCTTTTTTTAATGAAAACAGCATTAGAATTTCAAAAAATTTACAGGTGCTACAGTTGTATCCTATTAATATACATAAAAAATTTCAATCCGAATAAGTGACGATTTTACGGTCAAAATAGCATTTTAGTATTCATATATTTTTTCCGAAATATTTTATTAAAACAAAAAATGTGAAATATATAATTGTATTTGTAATAAATATGATAATTATTTATTTAATTAAGCTAAAATACAATTAAAATTTACATTTACAATTAATGTTTACATTATTTAAAGATTCTTGAGTTATCGAGTGATAATTAGTATCTTTATAATTTTAGTAAAATGTTATGTATAGAAATACTACAGTCCTAAAATTAAAAAAAAAATTATTAAACTATATATTAAACTCGTTTGATTTTCAAAAAGAGGGATAACTGGGGTTTTTGACCCGTAATATGTGAAATTAGGAGGTTGAAATTTATCTTACTATACGTCCCGGAAAAAACTGTAATTGAAATGTGGACTTTATAAAATTCTAAGTCGGGTAGTTATTTAAATAAAGCTTAACACACACACAAACAAAAATCGCGTAGCATATTATATAAGTTAGGATGGAATGTCTGTGTTACCGTATATCTAAAAAAGGAGTCGTAGAATTTAAAAAACTCAATTTCTAACAGTGTTTTCCAGGCCGTGTTTATATCTAGTTTTCAGTTTCCAAATTTGAGTCCTTCAGGGTTAAAAACACAATTTGCTTTTTTGTTTAAACATAAAATATAAATTCTGGGACAAGTTTTAAAATCATTAACAGTGTCGTAAATCTCAGCCTCAGAAACGCCACATGGTCAAAACCACAAATTACCGTATGTTTAAAAAATAAAACATTTCCTAAAATTTTTTTAAACATAAATTTTGGGATAATTTTTAAAATTATAATCATTATAATAAATGGCAACCTCAAAAAAGTGCATTTTCACGACGAAAACCACAAATTGCCATTTTTTTAAAATTATATTTATAGACTCATTTCTAAAAAGTTGTGCATTTAATGAATTTATATTTGATAAAAATTCTCAAATTACTCATTCCAATTATTATTCAATAATGAAAAGATTAATCGAAAATACTACAAAATTTGAGCATAATTTTAAAAAAGCAATAACCTATCTGGAATCAAGAGGTAATGTTAACATATTTAATTATTTAATATTTCATTAGCCATAAAATTTATATCACTCGCCAACAATGTAAATAAAGATGTTATAAAGCATGTAGAAAATAAACTAAAAAAAGATAAAATTATTAAAACTTCAAATCCAATGTTGAGTCAAATGTATGGTCAATCCAGCAGTCGATTATCAAACATTAGTGTAATTTCAGAAGCAAATGAAAACTTAGAAATGAGTATGTTTCATCATTATAAATATTGTTATTTATTATTAATACAATAACTAACTACTAACAATAATATAAAATGTAGAATACATTGAAAACATTGAATCCGTTTCACCTCAAATACAAAAAAAGATTTTGCTTAAAAATATTGATGATACAAGATCCTTGAGATCTGAACCATATTTTCGAACCTCCATTAGTGAGTCTGTTCAATCATGCAGTGTTGTAACAGGTAAATATTACAATACAAATGACAAATAAAATAATTATAAATAGAAAAGAAAATTAAAAAAAATGAATCAAGATTATCAATATTTTCAAAACAAAAATTGTTATCGGTAGGATTAAAACATTTCTCGAGTTTTCGAAATGTTGCAAATCTGAAAACACCTAAAACAAACAAAAAAAATAAGTATCCAGATTAACAGTTGTATTATTAAATTTTACAGATTTTCTAAAATAATATCCTTTTGGTTCCATGGGAGAAATTGAAAAGTTTCGGACGCATTGGCTAATAATACAAAAATATACATTAAACTGATTATTTTTGGTTTGACTTGTAAATTAAAAATGAACGAAATATAAACATTGCGATAGAAATATACAATAATTTAAAAAATTGAAAAAAATTACATCAATCCAATTTTTTATCGACGTGACATGATTATCCGATAAAGATTATTGTTGTACACAATCATGAAATTATACAATGTACACATTAGAATTCATATTAAATAATTTTAAATTGTCAATTAGTAATGCATAAACAAATAGACTTGTGCAGAAAATATTGCAACATGTATAAAAATGCCATGATATACAAAATTTATAATATGAAAAGTATTTTATTAAATTAATCTTTCCATCAATTTGAGTTTCTGTGTTAATTGAAACGTTAATGTCGGTCTTTAATTATCTGCAACCCATTATTATTGATAATGTAATTTAAAATAAAGTCTACAACAAGATTAAAACAAAAAATCTAGGGATCCGGTACTGTGAAGGCGGGAATAGCAGGGGAATCTCAACCGAAGCACGTATTTGTAAATTAGTAAATCTTTAAAAAAATAGGATTAATTTTTTCAGTGTAGGTCGACCAAAATACAATAGAGCCATGATTGGTTCGTTAGAAGAAAATGAATTTTTCGGTCCTACAGCAGAAGTATGGACATTTTAAAATAATTTTATAATTATAATTAATGGTGGATTTTGGTACATTAATATCATTACATAATAATATTTAATAATAACATTTTGGTACATTTTTGAAAATTGGTTGGCCTTCAGTATATTATAATTCAGGTTGGTTTAGAGCAGTGATTCACAACGTGGGCGTACGCCCACCGGTGGGGCTTGATAAAATTTGGTTGGGCTTTAAAAATTTTAGAAAACAAAATAATTGATTAGTTATCAATGACTTCTATTGTTACAAATTAATTTATAAGCTCAATTTTTATTAAAATTTAGATATATTTTTAGAGGTATTTTTACATGCGTTTCTGATTACAATGATGATCAGTGATCATTGACTACATTACATTTATATTTGGAATTGACCACATTTAACTTTAAAGTTATAACTTATAACTACCATTAAAACAGTGGTAAACTTTACCAGGTAAAGTTACATCAATGATAATTTTTGAACAAGATAAACTAAACTTGGGTAAATTCGCATATTTTTGATAGACTAAAAATATTAACACTAAACTCAAAAATCACAAATTAATTCGGTTTATTGTATATTATATTTAGGTATATTAAACTTTAATTTAACTTTTTACCCCAGTTTGTTACGCTGTAATATATAGACATAAAAAATTATGTTACGACGCTACATGGAAATATTTGTTACAAATTATAGTGAGGCATAGAAATTTCGTAGGGATAAAAGTGAGGCATGACACTTAAAAGGTTTAGAAAACTGGTTTAGAGCAAGTTGGGATGAAGGAAAATTTCAGCGAATTTCTTTGACGAATTTGACGGTTAACTTGGAAAATGTTTTAGTACCCTTTTAAATAATTTTTTGACGGATTTCAAAAAGTTTTAAAGTAATTATACATTTTTTTAGTACAAATTAGTAGTTTTTTTCAATTTTTTTTTGTTTCACCAAAAACGTAGTTAATGACATTTCATATTAAGTAACACCTTCACATCCATATTATCATACCCGAGGCAACTAAATCTAAAATGGGTTTTTTAAATTTCTTTTAAATGATGCGTAATGCCATATGGTTCCTCGTTTTATGACTGCCCGGAAGAAAATAAGATAAATTTCAATTTCAGAAACTTACATCTTACCGGTCAAAAACCGAATTATCTTTTAATAACAAATTGTCATTATTTTTTTTTAAATCAATTTGTTTCAAATTTTTTTGTATGAAAATTTTAAAGAGGGTTCCAGTTTATTTACGAAAGTAAGAGGTGTATAATTTAAAAACTACAATTTCTAAGACAGGTTTTGGAGGATTTTTTTGATTTTATTAGATGTAAGGTACAAATTAGACAATAATTATTTGATTTGATACAATAATGGTAATTCATTTGAAAATGAATCAACTTTATATATTAGTTTAGCTGTATGTAACTACAGAAATGACAGTTATTAATATTGATATTTAAATATTAATGAATCTTTTAACTACGAGATAAATTTTTAAAATTTTTTCAGGAATGTAAAAATTATAATTCATGTTTGGATATTATTTTATTTTTTAGCAGAAATTTTTTCAGTGTTGTTCAGTGTTATCGTTAGTTTATAAAATTAAAAACATGTAGTGGTGTGGTTGTGTATCAAACAAAAAGTAATGGTTTCAGAATTTAAAAAAGGTCATATTTAATGCGGCTTTTTCTAGTTAAAATATATAAAAAGTTTCAATGTTAAGCTAAGCCTTCTTGGTCAAAAGATTAATATACTGTTTACCCTTTTTTGGAGGTAATTATTTCATTAAATAAAAAAATTTAATACTTATACAAAATAGTGTATAATTAAGGGTCCTAGTGTTTATTTAAATTTGTTAAGAAAAAATTGTCTTCACACCTTTAGGGACCATTCCTTTATAATATTAGTAATAGTGAATAGTCGTATGTTGATGTAAGATTTTTGTTGGTAGAATGAAAAAAGTACCCCTTTGCAGAGTTAGGTGCTGTTTGTACGAAGTACAAAACAGTGAAAGTAGTAATGTATATTAAGGTAGTTCAAACACATGACAAGTGATGGCCAAAAAATAAATTTTAAAAATTTCGCGATCGCAACATTAAAAAATATAATCCAAAGTCAAAATAAGTCAAAAATGTCAAAATTTCACAGATAAATCAGAAAATTACTACGAGAATAATAATTATATTATTATCATGATGTGAATATTACGCCAATTAAAAATATATTTTATATTTTATAAAGTTACTAGCTTGACTGTTATGTACTCTGTACAAACAGCATCCTAGCTCTGTCGAGAGGGACATTTTTATTTTACCGGAAAAATAAATTTTTTATAGAGGTCTACAATTTCCAGCTGACCCGGGCCTACTTCTGGCTGTCCACGGCCCTGCATATAGTATATAAGTATAATAGACAATATTATTTTTTTCAAGAAAAATCGCGGACTACTATCCATAAAATACCCAATGGAACATGGTATGGTTACAAATTGGAGCGATATGGAGAAAATATGGGAATATACTTATGGAAAAGATCAATTGGATGTTTTTTCTGGTGAACATCCCGTTTTAATTACCGAAGCCCCTCTAAATCCCATGAAAAACAGAGAAAAAATGGCAGAAATATTTTTTGAAACCTTTAACGTACCAGCCTTTTATGTAACTATGCAAGCTGTTTTATCATTGTATAATTTATATTATATGTATTATTATGTTATTTAAGATATGCTACTGGAAAAATTACAGGTGTTGTTTTGGATTCAGGAGATGGAGTCACTCACGTTGTGCCCATGTTTTCTGGTTTTGCAATGAATCATGCAATAACTAGGGTTTATTATAATATATAATAATTAGGAACAATTGATCAACTAAAAATAGTCCAACATTTTTTAAATCCAAAATATGACAACTGTATATCAGCGCACACATAATTTATAAACATTTATTTTATTCCAATTAAAAGTTTATTGATTCAAAGGATTATATAGATCCATACTTTTAGTAAAAGTTAAAAAATTTCAATCTCACTAGATTATGCCTTTATGATCAAAAAGGGATTTAGTATTTACTTTTTTTTCTGGAAATTATTTCATTAACATAAAAAATATTTATAAATAATGATCCCAGAATAAATGAAATAAATATTAATTTGATGCAGTTTATTCAGGCTGTCTAGAGAAAAAATTTCAACCTTAAAAATCTATGTATTCCTGGTCAAAAATGATTTTTAATATATTTTTTTTAATGTATTATCAACCTATACTGTTAATTAATTGATCAATTGTTCCAATACACTTGTAAAAACTACAATCATCCTATTTATTATCATTTTTTAGTCAGATATAGCTGGTCGCGATATTACGGATTATTTAAAGCTGTTATTACGAAAAGAGGGTCATTTTTTTTCGACTACCGCAGAATTTGAAATATTAAAAATATTAAAAGAGGTATTTTTATTTGTAATAAAAAAAGGTTTTAAAATTATTTCGAAAGGTTATAATCAATATTTCAGGTAACCAAACCATCAAACTTTTTTTTTGAAAAGTTGATACATTCATTATTATAAATTTTACTTTTTAGAAAAAATGTTATGTTCAGGAGGATTTAAAATTTAATAATGACACTGTGACTGATTTAGAAACTTATATTTTACCCGATAGAAGCCAAATTGAAGTAATATATTAACTCTTCAGTGTTCATAAATCGTTACCGCAAACTATTTCGAATGGTCGAGTTTAGTTTAAGTATAATAACTTTTAAAAAAATGGGTTGATTTGAAAAAACCATTTTGTTTGGCTAATCTGAATCAAAACTAATGTAATGATTTCGACATTTATGTTATGGGTTGACGAGACCCAAAATGTTTTGAATCATTAAATATTTATAATAATATGCACGTTAGTTTAAATTGTAAATTTAAAAAAATAATGTAATACAATAATTGTACTATAATTTAGCTAAGATCATGTTGTCATAAAGCACCAGAACTACTATTTAGACCAAATTTAATAGCATCGGAATATGATTCAGTGACACAGTTACTAAACTATTCAATAAATCGATGTGATATGGATATACGAGAAGAATTATATTCCAACATTATACTGTCAGGGGGTTCAACAATGTTTAAGGGTACTTGTTAAATTTCATAATGCATTTATAACTAGGTTTTGGAAATCGTTTACTTAAAGAAATGAAAGTTGTTGCACCAAAAGATACCAAAATTAAAGTCTTTTTATTAATTAATTTACTTATTACTGTTCTAGATTACAGCACCTTTTAATAGAATGTATACCAACTGGATTGGGTAACTTGTGGTTTATTTATTTTGACACATTATTAGTGGGAGTATTCTTGGATCTCTTGAAGCTTTTAAAAAAATGTGGCTTTCAAAAGAAGATTACAAAAGTGAAGGATTCAGAGCTGTACATAAATATTTTTTGTAATTTAATAAATTTCATATCATGTTCTGTAATTTTATTCGAGCATCATTATTTGGAACATTTAAATTTAATTAGATCATAATTTTTAATATTTTTAATAAATGAGGATTTTAATAATTTCTATTTTACTTGTCGGACTTGGTGCAGGTTGTTTATTTAAAATGTATCCTTATTTATAAAATAGAAAAACTGAGAGATTTAATTGGGCGTACATTGGTAGACAACCTTCTAGAATCGAGAATAAAGTCAAAAAGTGACAATGATTTCGATGGTATTTATTTTATTAGTTGTGAAAATTTAAAAATCTAATTTAGACTATATCACGGGTGATTTTTTAAAGTTTTATATGACTCGTTTTTTTTAATTTTTTTAAATTTACCTTTTGAGACAGACGACCATTTAGTAAAAAGAATAAAATCAAAACGTGACAATGATTTTCCAAGTTTTAGATGTCTTTTTTTTTTTTTTAAATTTTTTAATAGATTTATCTTATGGGACAGATGCCCATTTAAAAAAGTCAAAAAGTGACAATGATTTTAATGGTATTTTATTTATTAGTTGTGAAAATTTAAAAATCTAATTTAGACTTTATGGCGGGTGATTTTTAACTTATATATAACTCGTTTTTTTTAATTTTATTAGATTTACATTTTGGGACAGACGA
>LWCA01000485.1:0-25991 GCA_001642005.1 Intoshia linei | reverse complement strand
ATATACTTTTTAATTTTGTTAAAAAAACGACATTACTTATGAAACGACCTAATAGTATGTAAATAAATAAATATGTACCATATAAATACGTTACCATATAAAAAAACTTACGTCCCACATAACAAACATATTCTCCTTTGCCATACCGAATTCTTCTACTTTTTTCTAAAAAATTTACATCAATATTTATATTTTCTCTTCATTTCAATGATATTACATTACATTTTATGGTCAAATTATATTTGGAACAATTTAATCGTTCGTTAATTAAAATTGTATAAAGATTTTATGTAACCTATTCAAGTCAGCTAATTCGGTATAGCTTGTAGAAATTTACTAGAATATTTATTGTACGTTGAAGATTAATTAAAATAATTCATACAGTGGAACCTCCACTATTAGCTGATGCCATTATTTACTCAAAAAAAATTTATTTTTACCATTTTTCATATAAAGACTCTATTATTGCCTGTTTCTACTATTGGCCGTAAATTTTTTTGAAATAAACATTAAAATCCTAATGTTCATGTTAACCAGCAGAGGTTATTTAAGTGTGTAATTGTAAATGTAAATTGTGTAGTAGAAAATATCATTTTGTGTAGTCGTAAAAAAAATTTGAGCGTAAAAATTAATTTATGTTTTTATAAAACAATTATATGACTATAACCACTCTGCCAGTTTGACATCATAAATGAGTTATATCAAAAGTGTATATTCGAATCTCGATTAGTATGATAGCGATATATCACTACATTATATTTTTTTTGAAATTTAAATAAATATAATTATATTGTAGTTAAAATTACTTTATTTGTAGACACAGCCACGAAATGTTTTTCAATATGTTTTGCCTAAATTTATGAATAATAACCAGATATAAAAATAAAAATTGATTAAAACACAAAATTAAACCAGTATTTTCAAAATAGAAAATAAAACAATAAAAAATAAAAATACATCTTTAGCGGCTTCCAAAAACCACTTTCTAGCGGATATAGCATTTGTAATAGTTTCCTGTGTTGTAAAAGTCTACAAAGATAAACAGTTAAAAAACCAACAAAACCTTTGAAGCAACGATAAACATTGTTTGGTCTGTAGAAACTTTTTTTAAAACTTGAAACAGGTCGGACCCATCAATATTGGAAACAAAGTGAACAGACATTCCTAATTTTGCATAGGGTTTCAACGCTTCAGTAACCATATACGGTCCCTAAAAATTTTAAAACAAATTTTAAGAAACAATTACCAAATGAGATCCTCCTATTCCAATGTTAACAATATCAGTAATTGGCTTTCCCGTATAACCTTTCCATTTTCCAGATAAAATTTCATCCGAAAACCGCTCCATGTGATCAAGTTCTTTGAAAACACTATCCATCACCTAAATTGTATCAATAACAAATATCCAATTAAATTGTAAACATTCATATTGTCCACAGACATTGGAAACTTTTTTAAATTTCTCAAAGCCACATGTAACACTGCTCGCTTTTCAGTTGAATTTATTTTATCTCCTAATTAGACATAAGTATACATAACGTATTTACGAAAAATGAAATTATAATAAAATTGAAAATAAAATAAAATTGTACTTGTATAAAAAATTAAAATACCTTTAAACATTGATTTAATCATCCCTTCGACATTTCGCGATTTAGCCTGTTTAAAAATTAAAATTTACAATGGTATATTATACCAGATTAATTAATAAATCAAAAATATCCTTATTCAAAAAATTTTTAGAATAATCTATCAAAATTCTCCCTCCAGGGCCAATCATTGTTTCACTAAATATAATGTATCAAAAGTTTTTAGCGGTTTCAATTACCTGTATCTCGCAAATCTACCATCAACTTTGAACATGTTTCTAGATTTACAATTTTTGTTTGAATTTAAATCTATATTACTTTAAATTTAGATCCGCCCTATTTTTTATAAAGTATTCCTTCAAAAGAAGAAAATATTTATTGTCGTTTAAATTTTCCATTTTGATTTTAAATACAAATGTAGTGTTGTACAACAAACGAGTTTAAATATTTAAGTTTATATTTTTAGGTTACCCAAATTTAAATTTTGTTTGTAGAACATTTACATTTTATTGAGTACATTTACAATTTGTAACCAGCATTATCAAATCACTTGGTATAGTTAGAACATTTTAATATCAATTTTGTTAACCTTGACGAGTTTCAATTAATAGTTTGCATTCGATACTGATTTGCAGCTGGATACACGGGCAGCCTTATCCAATTTAAACAAGAAAAATTAATATTATTATACACTTTTTGTGCAGAGTCGAAGGTATCTTATCCTTGACCCTCTTAGGGTAAAGGAAGTTTTTTAATATAGGGACCTCAATGAACATTTAAGATAATTTTATTTTTTAATATCATAACTATTTAAACTGTTAAAAACCGTGAGAGCTGCTGTATTAAGTACAATTGTGATATGTCAAGTATATATTTTTTAATTTTATTTTCTATTTAAATTATATTATTGTAAATGAGAACTTTAGATGTAATTTTTTAATGTCAGGGATATTCATGTAAATTGTTGTAAATCAAACTAATTCAAATAAAATACTTTTTTCTAATATTGTATGTGTTATAATTACATTATGTATTGAGATTTGACTTGAAAAAAAAATCAGAAGGATGCACAAATTTAAAAGATAAAAACCAATGATCTAGGTGTCACACTTTTGTAATGTACACTATACAATATAATGTTGGTTAAGACAATATATAAATTATTCGTTTCATGGGAATTCTTGAAATATGTTAAGAACCATTGTTGTATATTAGAGTTCTGCAACTGTCTGAAACACGTGAAGCACAAGCCGAAGTTCGTGTTGCAGAACTTAAATATAGATAATTGACTAATTTTTCAATTTTTACCTGGTTTTTACAAGTTATATAATAACAAATAATATAAATAATATAAGTTTTAACAAATGGTAAAGATATTTTTGGTCTTTACAACTCAGGTCAGTGATTCTCAATAGCTGCGCCAGCGCGCTCTAAGAAAAGCCAAGTGCGCGTTGAGACATCTAAAATAAATTTTATTTTATACATATTTCCCATCCTTGAATGTTGAAGAATGATGATGGGATTCGTATATACTTAAAGTGAAAAACTATTAAATTTAATAAAAGATGAGGAATTATCAATAATATCAACTGATCATGGTCTAAGAATTAATTTTATAGACTTGTCTCTTTGAAACTTTTGGATTTCAATGAAAGACTAATATCCTGCTATATGTAGGAAAGCGTTAAACCAGCGGTTCCCAAGAGGTCGGTTACGACTTTTACATATTTATATTACATTTATATACATTTCATTATTTTTTTAGAAATACATTATTTTAAAAAGGAACATTCAAACCTACATGTATTTACAATTTGTTATTTGTTAATAAAAATATATTTTTCTAACTTTAAATAAAAAGTGGGTTGTGAAGTTGTTTCAGTTAGGAACTAGTGATTGTTCCGGTGAAAAAAACCGGGACAAAATTTCCGGGATATTTAATAATTTGGGACATTAAATTTCCCGGTATTTTTACAATTTCCAGGGATTTCCCGAAAAAAATAAGACAAACCTGTATTTGATTTATGTTTGTTACTACTATGAAAATATGATTATATTATAATATTTAAAATTTACCATTTCAAAAATCCCACCACTAATAAAATTTAATCAAAAATACCATTTCAAAACTTAATGGAAAAATTGTCTTTCACCGATATTCTTTTCAAAAATCCGATTTTACGAAATCTTATGAAAAAAATCTGGTCGATTAAAATTAGCAAAATAAATTGCAACCTCCCAAACTCAAATCTTACTGGTCAAAAAGCTAAATTGTCCTTTTTTGAAATTTTATTATATATTAATGTATGTTTAGTAATTTTTCAAAAATTTTTAATTTATGTAAGTGCATTCTGTGGTATAAAAATTTGAGAATCACAGACTTAAATTATGGATCGATGTTTACTAGAATGCGAATTTTAATTAATCATTTCTGAAAACTAAACTCTTCCCCCGTACCTACTCTAGACGATCACGAGTACCATACTCATAAAATTTAACTAATCAGATTGAAGAATTAGTAAAATATATAATTAAATTTTAATATACAGATATATGCAATCATTTAAATCTTTGGTGTATCTGATTTAGACAAATCAGGCACATTATATTTAAATTTGCTGGTAGAAGATTTGGTATATAGTTTAGAAGATGAAAAAATTGAACCAATTTTTTGGCTATGAACACTGGTTTTTGAAGTATTTGAATTTTCTTGGGGAATTTTACAGGTTGAATCCGTCATAATGACGTCGTCGTTTTGGTTTATTGGTATAATTTCATCATATTCGGAATTTTCAACTTGGGCAGATTTTAACCGACCCAACAGCTCCTTCATACCACTCTCTTCATCGAATGTAAATAATTTATAATGTTCATAAAATAAAAACATGTGAAGAGTAAACGTATTTACATACGAAAGCATATCAATGTTTGTTAAATCATATAAATGGGAATGATAGATATGAGCAACTATTGTAATTAAGCATTTGGCTATTTTTTTAACATTTAAATCAAACGTATCAACAGGAAACGGTTGTCCAAATACTGTCTAAAATAGTAATTTAATTTAAGCGGTATTTTCAACTCCATTTTTTAACACTATTCAACACGAAAAAAATAAAATATAATTGTTACATTTAATAAAAGATAAAATGAAAGAAAATATTTAAATTAGAAAAATAAAAATAAAATGACTATCAACAAATAACTATAAAAAATATATTGGAAAATATGTTTATAATTGACATTTTAAATTTATTGATCAAGTTGAAATGTACCAAACTCATTAAAACGGTTGATTAACGAACGTGAATGCGCATATAGTATATAATTAATGACTAATTATACAAAAATAATAATAATTTGTCATTTATAAATTATAATAAAAAATAAACTTACTGGAAAACACTTATTGTCGTCAATAAGTCTAAAACAAAATGAGAGTAAATACTCGATATATCTGGGAGACGTGGTTCTAATCTTACTATTGTCATTCACATTAGGCCAATACATTTTCCTAAATTTTTTAATATAAATGATACATTATTATTAATTAACATTATACTAATAATAATTTAATATTAATTAAATATTAATATTAAAAGAAAATTAATTTAATTTAAAAAAAGGGGAAATTTGGTTTTTGACCCTGAAGGACTCCATTTTGGAAAATGAAATTTCCTATAATGCATCACTATTGAAACACTGCATTAGAAATTTGAATCTCTTAAATTTTAGACTGTAAATTTAGACTACAATTAAAGTAACAATAATTATTGTTTATATTAGGGGTGCCAATCTTTTTTTGATGCAATCGACTAATACATTGGCTAGAAAAATGTTTCTGATCGGAACCTATTTCAAAAAAATAGCCTTGCAGAATCTAATAAAAATTGTTTAACTAAATATTTTTAGTGTCATTGTAGAAAACAAAAATTAAAATTCGGAATAATTCCAAGCAATTTCGCTGTATAAATGAAAATTATCGGCAAAACTTAGTTTAAGAAATAATGGACTCAATTATTTATTAGATAACGATTTAAACAAGTTACATCGCATTTATTGAAATGTGTACAAATTTTAACAATATTAAAATATATATCATTTTAATAACGAGTATTATTAAAATAAAATAATTTTTAATTTTAGCGATCGACAGGTTGGGCATCCCTGGTTAATACAATTATACCTAAAAATAATAATTTTTAAAAAACTGAAAAATAAACATTAGATTTTGTCCAAATATACAAAATAACCTGTATATCAGTATTTTTCAAACGGGGTCACGAAAACAAAAAGGTTGAAAACCCCTGCTGATATTCAAAAATATAATTTTTTTAAATTACCACATACAATCTTATGAATTTACAATGTAATTCTAACCAATTTACATCTTTTACAATTAAAAATAAAAATTAATTAATAACTTTGTCATATAATTTCAGCAATTGATGCCTTTTATTAACTAACCAAAATCTGGGTCCATGAACGTTCCAGTTATTTGTAACCTTTAGAATGTTAATAATAATGATTGGTGCATTATCAAAATTCAATAATACTCACACATCACAGAAATTCAATTATGTATGTATATTATTGAATATGAATATTAAATGAAATGGCAACACGATATTTATCAAAAAAAAGTGCATTCGAAAAAAGACATACAAAAAATTACAATAATACATCATATAAATCAATTTAAAATAACACATAACAAAAAATCACATTGGAACAGGCAATTCTAATTTGGAGCATAAAGAATCAGTACAATAAGAATCAAAACATTCGTAAACGGAATCCATTAGTCCAACAAAAGCCACAACTAAAAAATAAAAAAGCTTTTAAAAATTTTATAAAAATGAATCAACTAAAAAACACATGACTACATAAAATTTTCATATAATAATATACAAAAGAAACAGCGGTATATTTTTTATAAAATACACTATAAAAAGGCTATAAAAATTATAAATTTCAAATCTATAGCGATATTAAAAAATTAATTACACTCTATAATTAATATAAATTACGATTAGAAAGAATCCATTCCTTTTCATCAATATTGGGAGATACAATTATATCAATAAAGTTGACATTTTTAAGTTGCCGACTAGTCAATGTTTGAGTTAAAAAGGCAGGTTGCACGGATTCTTCATTTAAATTACTGACTGGTAAAAACTTTAAATCCTTTTCTTTCCTTTTATTGCGACTAAATGTAAAATAAAAATGGTAAATGAATCGTACATACTTGATAAAATAACGTTTCATGTAAATTTAATGCCACAAATAGTTTATGGGTAAAATATTAACATAACAAAATAAACATTGATATATTTCAAGAATGGCAAACAAATTTCAAATGATACTAAATGGAATCGAAATTTTGTTTGTTAATGTAACACATTTATCATAATAATAATTAAATCAAAACCTAACAAACCAATCTAATCCGTATCGTAGATATTCTGGAATTTTATCCATTTTAATTGAACAAAATAAAAATTATTGCAATCAATGGCACATTAGTTTATTTTACTGATTGTTGAAATACACAATTTATGCAATAACAAAAAGAATAAAAAAATTTCATGTAAACAATACAATAAAGTTTAAATTTTTGAAAAATGTGAATTTGCTTATGAAAAAGTCATTTTTAAATTCATCAAGTTTATAATAAATAAAAAGGAATAGACAGATTTGGAGCAGCGAAAATGGTCAAATTAATCGAGTTGTCTGTTCGAGATTTGAATTTAATTAGATAATATTTAAATGTCAGTTTTTATCATTTCCTTTAATTGGTTAGAAACTTTCGTATCTAATTTCAAGTACATTTTAATGTATCATTTTAAATTTAAATAATAAAACAAATAACCTCCACCATTTATCAGATTTTTTGCTTGATAAGTCAACAGTTTTATAATTGGAACAATCAGAATTAACTTCTGGGTCCGTAGGTAAACTCTTTATTTTTAGGAGATTCACGGCGGTCGCCAAAAAACGACTCATGATATGATATGATACAAATGCGGAAATGAAGTATACTGAAACAATAATATATAGGACTGAGTGCAGTATTATAAGTAATGAATAGAACACAGTGTTACGAGATTAAATTCAATGGACCAGGCATTAACAAATGCGTTGCAAGTTCGTATACATATCAATTTAAATTAATTTAACTACAAATATCAATATATTGTTAAAACACAATGTATGCAAATCTAATCAACATAACCCAGATATGTAAATGTTTATCTTGCTTTTAAATTTTTGCAACTTAATGCATGTAAAAATGTTGGCACAACTTACCCTACTTTTGAAATTTAATTTAAATTTTTCTAGTTTATCAAGTGCACGTTAGGAAAATTTTGCCATTTAAGATAGATTAATTGATTCAACAATTCATCGATTGATAAAAATCAATAGTTTTCAATCTTATAAATCTATGACAATACCAACCAAAAGATTATAATTTTATCACTAATATACTGACAATAAACATGATGTATCCATTTTTTAATTACGTTAAAATAAGTATCTGCATATACAAGTGTAAACATAATTGATTCAAATGTTTTATTATCAAGTACAAGTTTACCTCGGCTTGTTGGTGCGCATACAATTCATTCAGTGGATAAGTTGATAAGATTTTGAATGGTGGGTAGTACACAGGACCTATTAACCCTACCAATATAGTTACTCTACTATTATTTTAATAAACCATTATAAAGGCAAATGAACGCTTGGATAATGTTGTATTGTGCATATGGAATGATAACGGTGTGTGGACAAAATGTCCTAGGGACATAATGTCCCAGACTGCTTGATTTATAAAATAAATGAATATAAAATATATAAATTTAAACGACCATGTATTGGGTTGATTATAATTAATGAGAATATTCTTAAACCCAACCATTTTTATTAAAAATAAAAATTTACAAACCTTTAAGGAAAAAATCCCAATTTTACCAACCTTTAAGGGAAAAATCCACTTTTATAAACCCCTAAGGAAAAATTCCAATTTTACCAACCCTTATGGGAAAACCCACTTTTACCAACCTTTAATGGAAAATTTAATCGAAATTTTAGAGGGGTTCCGGCCCAGAGCTTAGCCCACGACCACGAAGTGACAAAATTAAAGCCAATTACACAATTAAATTTAGTATCGGATACTTGAAAAGTATAAAATAAATTAAAGTGTCACATTTTTTAAATGTTAATTTTAGGCCCTATATAACATTTAGTAACAATTATAATTGTTATATAAGATCAAAATGTCAAATTTCACGTAACATTCTATACAAATAATCAGTTCATTTATAATGTTTGTACCGCCTCTTATTTGTACGCATTCACAAAAATAAAATTTAGAGAGCTTCATTTTTTACACGTATAGAAACATTTCAAGTTTTTAATGGTCTCATTTTTATTTGTATACATGTAAATTACGCCAAAGAGTTAAAACAACTCAAATGAAAAAAATTGATATTTTTGTAAATGTAGTAGATGTTGTCAAAACATTTAGAAAACTTTATTAAAAAATTTTGATTTATCAATAAAATGTTTGATATTGATGATTTGCATGATTATTATAACATAATAAAAAAAAGTATTCTACATCGGCAGGTTTATTCTAAATTTAAATGTATTATTATTTTATATATTTTAGCGGGTATTTTTGATAATTTTATTTTATAAATTTTTATATAATTTTATTGATAAATTCTGCAAGTACTAACCAAGTAAGTACTAAGTAGTAGTGTAAGTATAAGTACTAAGACTATATTAATTTTTTTATTGATAATATGTTAATATTTTGGTTTTATGGTATTTTTCAATTAATAGTGCGTCAAACATTCATTTGACAATGATTTGATAATATACGAGAATACGATACGATAATATAGAAAATTCGAATTTTTTATACATTATTATTGTATGTTAAATGGTAGATAGCCAGTAAAATATTTTGGTTAAGACTAATGTTTTTTTTTATGAGTCTTAAATATCTATTATTAGAATCTTTAAGAAACGTACTATACATGCATAATAAATAATTTTTTTTTATTGCTGAAATGTATATTGTCACTTTTGTATTGTATATTTATTGTTCTAATAATTAATTTTACGCATGGTTAATGTTAATATAGTTGAATACGAGTTTATAGGCAAATTAATTATTATAATAATTTTATTTTTAAGGATAATTTTACTTAGGTACTTTTGATTATTTGTATACAATACACTTGAAATTAGTTGAGTACTATTCGCAGTCGTTATGCATACTATATGTTATATAGACATTTATCAATTATATCATATATTATTGAGAATTTTTAAATGTACGTATGGTTACCTACCTGTATGTTTTATACTTGGTAAAATAGACATGGTCATGAAATAGACAATAAAAATTAAATAAATGGATTGTATTAATTTTTTGAAAAATAAACTTTATTACTATAACACTATTATCACAACAAAATCAAACTTTTTTCCAAAGATCTACTGGAACATCAGGGGTGGATTCAAGGGAGTGCATAAGGTGCAGTTGCACCCCTAAATTTAAAAAAAAATTTTCTTATTAATTATTTCAAAACGAGTCATTTTGAAGGTTTGAAAAGATTTAGCAGAAAAATATGAATTATTTTTACCATGCATATCATTAGATGAAGATCTCAAAGCAGAATATACTAGAAGGAAGAAAAGAGAAAAAAAGATGATTCAAACACCACTCATAGAATTAATTGAAAGCTGCAATTCTAATTTATTTCCAAATATTCATCAACTCTTAATTATTTTGATAACTATGCCAGTCACCACATGTGAATGTCAACGCTCCATTAGTATTTTGAGAAGATTGAAAACCTTTTTAAGATCAACAATGACTATGTACGTCTATGTGGACTGGCTCTCATGAATTGCCACTATGACTATAATTTTATTATTAGGATTATTTAATGAACAAAATTAATTTCTTTTTTTTTTTGTGTGTATCATTTTTTTTATTTTTGTGGAAAAATACAAATTTGGAAACTATTGTATAAAAACCTTTAAATGAAATTAAAAGAGACACCTCTAAAATTTTTTGCGGCTTCGGCGAAGTTAAATATATTGCTCGCTTCGCTCTAACCCCATTAACTAGCCTCTTGGATCAGCCCCTGAACATATACCATTAAATAGCTTAAAGTTTTGTAATCAACATATTGTTTTGAACACCAATGGAAATTAGGACAGGTTATTTTAAATGTGAAGTTTAAAAAAAATTACCCTAAAAATCCTAGATTATATAAAACTTTTTTGTCTGTATATTACCTTGATTTTATTAAATAAGAGTCCTAGAATTTTAACAAAAATAAATTTAAAGTCAGATTTTATCGAGGAGAATAAAATAAATTTCATTTTCAGAAACTCACATTTTAGTGGTCAAAACTCGAAAATTTTTTTTGGCCTTGTCAAAAACCTCAGTGTTATATTGTACTTTTAAAGCTATCATTATATTTACTGCGTCTCTGCAATATACACCTTTTGCAAAATGTTTTGAAAAATGGTAAACAATCATGTTCTAAAATAATTAAAATTTAAAAAAAAAAATTATAAAAATTCAGATTTATTTTAGTTAATTTTATTAATTATGGTTACGATAAAATAAATGTGCTGAAATTCAATATAATATATGAAATAAAATGCTGGGGAAACAGCATTGCTTTGCCGGTACAGCAGTCTTCTTCGCTGGTAACAGCATTTCACACTTCCCTGTGTATAATATACATTGTGACATTGATTTGAGTTTTACTTTTAAAATATAAAACTGACTTAGAATTTGTTTTAAAATTTAGGGACATTGAGTTTTTAAATAAATGGTAACGTAAAACATACAATTTTAGCAACTTTTATTTTATATAAGTAGGGAAACGACTTTATTGATGTATTTTGATAAAAGTAAATAAAATTAAATGTAGAATATTTTTATATTATAAAATTTTATTTATGCTAAAAATTTAGAATATAGTCACTGGATTAGTATGTCATTCTTCAGATAATAATGATTCATGGGTTCGAGACAATATTTATGTAGCATGGGCTTTGTGGTCATTGAGTATGGCTTATGATAATATCGAGAACGACGAAGAAAACATTTCTAAATCTCGTTCTTATGAACTTAGAATGGTTAAAATTCATTTATAATAATGATATCTATCATTATTTAATAATCATTATTATATAAATATGTACATATTTTACTGTGTATTTTTGACTGATGTATTTAATCTATATTTTAGAAATGTGTTAAAATTATGCGAGGTCTATTGATATGCTTTATGTTGCAAGTCAAAAAAGTTGAAAACTTTACAAAATCTCATTCTAACATTGATGCTTTACATGTAACATGATGTTATATATTTTTATTTTGTGCCTTTTCCATTTATTTGAAACTATAAATTTTATTTTTACAAAATTTATTTAGGCAAAATACTCTTCCACGGATTTTAAGACTGTCGTAGGAGACAATGATTGGGGACATTTACAATTTGACGCCATTTCACTCTACATTTTGACTTTATCTCAAATGATTGAATCGAGTATGAATTAATTAATCCCAGAGTGAGATTTATAGTGTTTTATTTGCAAAAAGTTTAGTATAAATTGTCTTTAAAATTTAAAAGTTAATATTGACGAATATGTTTATTTTGGCATAATAATATTGCAATACAGATTAACTGTTAGATATTTGTATGAAAAAATGTGAAACTACCAAAAATAATACATGGAAGGTGGTTTTTTAAGACTTAATTTCCAAAAGAAACAATATGTGTGACTGTATTGGTGATGATTTTAGTGAATCGTTGTCAATTTAAAATGTTTAGCCTTGAGGTCGTTTTTTAGAATCTTTTTTGTTATTCTGGATTGTGTCTTACGAAGTAGAGGAAATTATTTTTTTACGATGTAGATCAGTGATTTAACCGGTACGCCACGGTGTATTGGTTCGCCATGGGTAGAGTTCAGATGCGCAGCAAGCAAATTTGAGTTTATTTGATAAATTTTTACATTGACCAGACAAATATATAAGTATTTTCAAATGTATATATTGATAAATATTAATGTGTTTTTTTTTATTGTATTTGTGTTGAAGAAATGAAAATGTAAAGTGAAATAGTTTTTTCAATCATGTATATAATCATTATATAAATAATGAGTGTAATATACATTTTATTTATATTTTAGTTATAGATTAAAAAACCCTCAATACCGCCATAAATATCGAAAAACCAAAATTGCGGCATTAAGAGGTCTGACTGTAGTGTATAAAATATAATGTTCACTGAACATTATTTAGTTTCTCATCACATAAATGATTTTAAATTCAATTTTTTTATTGTGAAATAAGGTACATTTGTCATCAATAATCTTAATTTTCACAAAACTGCAAATATAACATTATAAATCTAACACTGCGAACTAATACATTTAATTTTATGATTATAATAGTGACATATTTTAGACTTGAATGTAATTTATGATACAGATGAAGTCAGTTTTATTCAAAACTTAATTTTTTACATTGAATGTTGTTATCGAATTCCAGTATTTTTTAATATTATCTATACTAGCGTTTCCTGTATTGGCTCGCAGAGACTATGGTGTTTGATTCAAAATTTAAATTTAAAATTTGAAAAAATAAGAGTTTGGTTAAAAATACTAAAATATATTCAAAATGTACATCTAGACTACATTACTGAGCTAGACTGGTAGACTTTACCGCAGGGGTTTCCAAAATCATTTGGTCTACCGTTCCCTTTTTAGAAATATATTTTCTCAGTTAGGTTATCCGTATAACTATTAGCTCTGGGAAACGCGAATAAAAATCATGCTTTAGAATCTTTTTACTAATTTAAACTTTTATATTTGTCTGCATAATTTTAGGATTATGGAATTTGGGAGCGTGGTGACAAAAATAATCAGGGAAAATGCGAACTAAACACAATTTCTATTGGAATGGCTTATGTTTATTATTATTTTTAAAGTTATGACAAATTTTATTAAATTTTAGGCTGCTCTTCGTTCTATACGAAATGTAAATTTATTCGGGAAAGATCATTCCCATACTACCAAAATGTACGTCAATGAGGATCATATGGCCCAATGCAAAGTAAATATTTATTAATTTTTGTAATTAAAGTATTTTTTATTGTATAACTAGCTTGACGTTATGTACTTCGTACAAACCGTACTTAGCTCTAAAGATTATAAACTTATTCTCACTATAAATGAAAAAAGTCGGATCACAAAATTGTTTTTAAAATTCCTTACACAAACGTTGAGTAAATAAAATTAAGTGGAATTATGAATAATTAACTTTAAATTTAATTTAATGTGAAATGACCGGTTTATGGTGAAACAAGTTTAAAGTTTAAACTTCTTTAAAGGATTGATTATAGTGAGTAGTGAAATTTTTATGTAATATTTTAGTATTGAATTTATTTATTGGGTGGAATTAATAAAGTGCCCTGGGCAGAGTTAGCTACAGTGTGTGCGAAGTACATAAAATTCTAGCTCAGTGGTTCCCAAAGTGGTCCATAGGAAATAATAGGTGGTCCGAAAGAAAAATTTTAAATAAAATGAAGATAACCTTGTTTTAACAATAATAATGATAAATTAGAATTGTATCGATCATTTATTATTATAATAATAATTATTAGTGAACGTAAACATCATTTAATCAAAATGAAATGAAAATTTACTGAATAACGTGAATAATTTTAACATACGTTAAATTTAATCTATGTAATGATTTAACTTAGTTCGATTGTAGTTTCCGGAATCGAACCTAGCAAGCCCTTCGCCACTTCAAAAATAAAAATTAGTTCATTAAAAAATTTTCTAAACGAATTATAATGTCATATAACTTTATCCACTTTTTTAAGACTCTTGAGTTGACATTTTAAATTTAACATTCAAATTAGTTGATATTCAAGATTTATTTTAATGCTCAATTTAATTAATTCAACCCTCCATTTTAAAAAAAATTTCGTCGAGATCCTTCCATCGAGGGATCTCGCATACGGCACTGGTAATTCGCAATAAGTATGTTTGAAATATTACGCCATTGAAGCTACCTTGTCAAAATTAATGTAAAATTTTCGATTTAAGGAGGAATATATAATAAAAACTCAAAATATTACTTTAGTGACGTATTCAGGATTAAGGGGATTTTTTAAAAAAATTATGTGGTCCACACACATTTTTTTGTGTGAAAAGTGGTCCATGGTGGAAAAAGTTTGGGAAAACTGGTCTAGCTAGTATTTCAATAAAATTAATAATTAAATTTTTGTAAAACTTGTTTATTGAAAAGTGATGTTAGTTAAAGTGTTTATTTTGAAATGCGAAGGGTTTTTTAGTTATTTATTTATTCTATTTTAAGTATAAGATTTGATGGCTGTAAAAACTGTCATATTTATGCGATGTGTCATTAGTAATTTGTACTGTTTACATTTCTTTAATCTTTAAAAATTGCATACTAATGTGTAATTATTAAATATACGTTTAAATAACTATTATAATAGTATACTTATAAAATACATATGGTACTATATACATTAGGGCTGTTCGTTTTTTCCAAAAAATGAGTTTTGTTGAAAATAACCTATACCACGCTGAAGAGGGTACTTAAAAACCCCTAAAAATATATTTTCAGAAAAATTTACCGTAAAAACATTAAGCGGTTTTCCTTTTTAAGGTTTTCGCGTGCTTTTTTCCCTTTTGCTTAATATGCACCAATGAATTTATTTTAAACATGGATAAGATTAATGTACGACCCACTAAGATATATACCAAATTTAGAGTAAAAAAATGAAATATTTAACCTCACAGGGCGTTTTTTCCATAAAAAGGGGTTTTTGTAATATTGGTCAAATATAAAAATTCCAAAATTTATAATTACCAAAGTTTATTTTATCTGTGAAAATTCGAGTGTCATTATGGAATTCAGTTATTTACGTTTTAAATACATTTTAATGAAAAAAAGTAATATGAACTCTCTAGAAGCCGAGCTAAAAAATTGAACTTTGTTTATTCTAATTGATTAATTTTTATAAAAATTGGATGATAATACGTAAAATGTGATGCAGATTCGTGACAGGTGAGTAATTTTTTTTGTATTATTAGTTTCAGCGTTTTAATTAATTGAAATCACAAAAAATGACAAAAATACTTTATTATTTTCAAAAAATAATGATTAATCATGCAAACAATTATTATTGGTGTTGAAATTCAAAGTAATTTAAATTGAAACGAATAATTCTGTTATTATAAAAGTGAAATTTTAGTTTATTAATTCACCAATAATTATCTAATCTTTTGCAATAACTTAATGTTAATTATTATTATTTGACCAAATGATCAAGCATTCCTTTAATTTTGTTTCTCACAATTTTAAGTCATTGAAGAATTATAAATCTTATTCTATCTTAAATCTATCTTATTTGTTTATTCATCAACTTGTTAAAAGTGCTAATCGTGTAATTTTAACAATTGTTTGGTTTTATTTAGTTTGTCCATTTATATTTGTAATTGTTTTTGTTAATTATATTAATCATTTTATTTCAGTAATATGGAAGTGAGGCTCGATATGCATGCCGACTGATAATATGTAAAATTATGTTGTTTAAATTTCAATATAAACTAAAATTTAGATTCTAAATGTATAATAATATTACGCTAGTTACCTACTAAATGTTTAAAAATTAACATCACCTATTATATAGAATTTTATAGTTATTAATTGAATTCCGCTTAATGTTTTTTGAGAATTGAGAATTTTTAATAACGGCATATTATTTTTCACATATCAAAGTATACCCTCTGCCCATGTGCTAATTTTTTTTTGAACAGCCCTAATATACATATATACATATATATTATATATCTAGTATATAGTATATTCTAATAGGCAATTTTGGAATCAATGATGCCACGAGAATCTTTATCAAAGGTGAATTGATTGAATATGCAGTGCTTATTTTGAAATTTTTAGTTTGAGGTCTTTTATTGAACTCTGTAAAAAAGTTTTTGTTTTTATATTGAGAAGCTCCTGGGTACAATTCAATAGTATATTAAAATCTTGTATTAACTAAGCTATAATTATTTCCAATTCCATGAAAGGTCTCGGTACAGATCGGACCCCGATAAAACGTGGAAATATTTAATTTTATACTATTTTTGGAGTTAATTTTTTTAAATTAGATTCAATTTGATAATATTTTATGATTATAATATTTTTACTGTTAACGGTAATAAATAAAATATCAATAAATTAAAAATTTTACGCAATATTAGTCTGTACGCCATTTAAAATTGTTAATTAATTCATGATAACTGATAAAATTAAATTTTAGGAAATTGGAGCTGGGCTGTTAATGAGTAATTTCACTCTTAATTTCATAATTTTATTCATTTAAAAATTTTTAAATGAGACGATGTTCATTATTTTTTAGTTATCGGTTTTCCAGGATTTGCCGTACAAAGTGAAGAAATTATTAATCTTACCAGAGAACGCATTGTTTCAAAATTGAATGTAATATATATTATCATAAAATGTACATAAAAATCATATCTGAGTACTTTGGAATCTAAAATTTCATAACATTATGATGTTAGCATTGTTCAGTCGATTAAAAAATGTTAAAATCCTTCAAGTAATTAGTTTTATTTTCAATAATTTTTTTTATCAAGTAATTTCAATCCCTAGTTACAATTATAATTGAACGTTAAATTTAATGGTTAATTTATATAAATTTAGGGAAATTATGGATTTAAACGATTTATTAGAGACGGATATTTAACACCACTTGAAGTAGTATTTATATTAAATTTTTATTTGAATTTAGTATGTAATGTAACATTTAGGATCAAAATAGACTCCACTATGAAAAATATGAATTACATACATTTGAAAATATTGAATGTGAATGGCCACTTTTCTATGCATGTATGTGTATTAATGCAATTTTTGACAATGAAAAAGATTCTTATGATTTATATATGCACTACCTTGAAAAGTAAATTTGAAATGATTCATTTTTGTCTTATCATAATTTTACATAATCAAATTTATTATTTTTCTATTTTCTGTCGGTATCGGCACAGCTGGAAAGGGTCATGGCGCTAGGCATCGTCTAATTATACCTATATGTAATTAATTTTAATACACGTTTCTTTTATATAGAATTTTACTACCAATCAACACCAAAGGATCAACTATACATGCATTACCGGAATGTTATACTGTTGAACTTGATATGGTGAGATTAAATCAGAGGTTCCCGTTTCATAATAGATTTCCGAATAGTGTACGGACCACTATTTCTAGATATTTTTTTTTAGACACCATTGGAAACCTGAAATATAAAGTATTTTTTAAAAATTAAGTTTTTTTCTGAAGATTTTGTTAAATCTAATTTTTCCCTTAAGGGTTGGTAAAATTCGTTTGTTTTTTGGGGGTTAGATTAAGTAGATTTTTCAAAAAAATATTGGTAAAAATCGATTTTTCCCATAGGGTTTGAAATGGTATTTTTTATCATTAAAGTAAAGTTATTTTAAGTAAAGTGTTGGTAAAATTAAATTTTTTTTTTTGGGTTTTGAATTAAGAATTTGAGGTTCATAAGATTTGATTAAATCAGATTTTTTATTTGGTGGTTTGATTAAGTTGATTTTTCAAATAAATATGGGTAAAAGTCAATTTTTCCGTTAGGGATTGAAATAGTATTCTTTATTAAATTTTATTAATGGTGGGATAAAAGTGGAATTTTTGAAATAATAATGTAGCGGTCGTCTAGGCTTTGGGATAAATTTCGAACATATGACAATTCTTTAATAAATATTAAAAATTCTATAAAAATAAAAAAAAATCGATAAATTTTTTATTACATTTTATTTGAATCTCACGGAGCCCAGGCATATAGTTTTGTACGTCTATGGCAGCGGTTATTAAATGGGGGTACTGGTACCCCTAGAGGTACCATAAATTTTTATTGGGTACCGGTTTGTCTCATCCCATGACGAACACTTTATGATTCATAAATTATAAATATTTTTTAAAATTGATATTGAATTTTTTAATTTGAATGTCAGCTTTTTTGATTTTAATCGAAAAAGGTGTATTTAATAGTCGCTGTTACAACCATGAAAATTATCTATTTTGTCAGATGAATAATTCTCGATTTGTCATTTATCTATTTTTGATGAAGTAGAGTTTAACTAACTATTTATTTTATTTGATTTTTTTTAATTCATAATAGTTACAATAAATAGAAATTATTATGGGGTACCAAATTATTTTTTTTTAGTTTAGGGATACCAACTGCGAAATATGTTGGGAATCGCTGATCTATGGGATCCATTTAGCAATCGGGAACCATTGGATTAAATGCTTTTGATCTAATATTTTTAAACTATTATTTCATCACAAATATTATTATTATTATAGGTCGACCAGGAGCGATCTAATAAGGGCTCTACAATAAGAAAAGCAGCTGGAAAATTCCCACATATATGGAGTCAATCAATGTATATTATTGGAAAACTTCTTGGATCAGGATACATTAATAAAAAAAATTTGGATCCATTACAATGCTACAACTTTAAAAATACTAGTGAAATTCCTCCAGTTGTTAGTTTGAATTTATTTATAATGCTAATTTTATCAGGGAACAGCAACCTTTTGTATATTTTGTTCCGTTTGCTAAATTCTCGCATTATTTACTATTTTTTTATATCTGATAATTTGTACTATATGTAAGTATTATACAACCCACTAATACGTTTATGTTTCCTGATTTGTCTATCAATATATGAATTTGGATTTTAATATCTTAATTCTTTTCTATTGTTATAATCATATTATATTACTGTATATTTAATAATTAAAACCCGATAACAGCACTCTTTAACTGCACGACGGATTTTATATAAATTTGGTATATTATCTAATAGAACAAGTTAGAGTAATTTGCCAAAATTTTATCAAAATCCTTTTCCGAATGTTGCCGTGTTATTAGTGTACAATAAGGTATGGGAATTGGGTATTTAGAAAAAATATCTTTAGGGCTTAAAATGATGGTATTACTAAAATAATAACTATTGTAAAATATTTTCGGATAACTCCTAATATATAGTATATATATATAGAAAACTTTAAATGGTCAGGCTATCTTCAATATTCATTGAAATGTATTAATATTTTGGAAATATAATTTTTTTTATACTTTATCACTATTATACCTAAGGATGTTTAAAAATATAATTTTTTATTTTTTTGAGACACCTTAGTATACAATAATAGTAGTAATAATGTATTGTTATGCTGATAAATCATTATCTTATAATTTAGTATGCCTCGTTTCGTTGCATGACTCAATCAAAAAAATGTTTTTGGACAGTGGTATCGTAGTCGAAACAACAGAATCTTTAAAACCTGTTGAAATTTATTTTTCCACTGTCTTAGGATGTTTGTTGTCTTCTATAGGTATTGTTATAAATTTATTTTAATATTTTTGAATTTTATCTACATTAATGTAATGTATAATATATTATATTTGACAAATTTTTGAAAATGTACTATAATAGGGCATTATATTTTCAAATTGAGAATTTAAAAATTTTTTTTATATTCATCTTGTAATTAAATTTTGTGATTGATGAATATAAGCTAGGATATAGTAATACCTTATTAATTCAATATAAAATATAAGCTATTTGTGCATATGATGTTAGTTATGACACTCATCTTGTTAAATAATAGGTCATAATGAAAAATTGGGATTAACTGGAAGACAAGAAAAGAATATTGGTATTCTAGAAACTGCTAAATTGTATACAATAAAAAATAGAATTTTTGCATTTTATCCACATGTAATTTTATACATTTGATGCATTAATATTTATTTTAGTTTATGAATATTAGCTTTTCTTACATTTCCAGAGATCCTTATTATCTAATTGATCAATTACGATCAAAAATTTTATTCCTGCGAGATAATTGGACATACAAAGAATCCCCTATAATACTTTTGAGTTGTGGGATGCGACATGTTGGTAATGTTTAATTATGTAATGTGACTTGAAGTATTTTATCATTGAATTCAATTATTATAGGTTAGGTACATGCTCATAAATATTAACATTGTCGGTATTTCGTGTTTAATTGAACTAGATAGTGTAGTTTTGTCCCTATTGTTTATAAATATAAACAATTTCAATGTAAAAACAAATATAATTCTAAAACACTTTTTTTCTTTGTATAAAAAAAAAATTTTAACTTCAAAAATTTTGAATTTATAAAATTTTAAATATCAATAACAGACCCGAATTTAACTACTATATAAGCCTACCGAGACTGCTTTTCGGGTCTGATTTTTCCAAAATTTTTCTCTTTACAAATTAAATAAAATTATTATAAAAATTATAAAATAAGAGAGTTGGCTTGGGTTATATAAAATGCATCGTTTACAAAAAAAAATAGCGGCTTATTTTTGATTTTTGGGTGGACCTTCATCATGGTAGATTCATAGGCTACATGTCACTGATATGATGTCAGCTCAATAAAAATAATAGATCAATTACATTTTATGGAGTTTATATTGTGAGCTTTAACTGAATAAGACCCATGACAAGGTATAGAGAGATTACTGTATTTGAAATGTATATTCACATTATGTTGTCGCGCACTGTTAATAATGTAAACATAATGTGATTCTCTTCAATCTCGTTCATTAATGATTATAGTTATGTTTGAATAATATACGCGAATATTAAAGCTATAATTCACAATTATTTTATTGGAAATTTAGATAATAAAACAAATAATATATCTAATCAAATCTTGTCAGCTACGAAACATTTTCAAGACGGGCAATTTGATGGCGCTCGGTTTGTATTTTTTATGTATAATAACTAGAGCCATTCACACATTATGCTCTAAAATAGTTAATCAACAATACGTAACAATTTGAATGTACATTGTACAGTGATAGAAACAATTTCAAGCCAAAAATATTTTTTGCAATCATAGATATGTAATTTTGGCTTTATATTTAACTCTAAATAAACTAAAATTAAGTAATCGAACATGACGAGAACGAGATATCACTGTAATTTTAAATCATTTTTATTGTATTATGATTTTATTATGCTCTAAAGTCGTTAAGCAACAACACAACAATTATTAAACTTTATCATAAACACAATTATGCGGCATCATTGATGCCATAATTGAATTTGCAATGATGCAAACTTCTTTAAGAGCGTAATTAAAATGTTACGTGAACTAGTAAATATGCTCTATGAATGGCTCTAATATATATACCATAATATAATAACACTGAAAAACACTCAGAAAACGATCTCACTAAAAGTATCACATGTTTTTATATATTTTTTAGTTAAAACAAAAATTTTAAAACAAAAAAAAAGTCGAAAATTTTTTTAAAATTTAATGAGTAATTATTGAGATATTTTAGTTATAATTATAATTAAATACATTTATTGTTATTATTATATATTATTGTTATTATTATACATTATTGTTCTTATTATTATTATAATGTTAAAGGTGTAATAATAATAACAGTAATGTATAATAATAACAATAATATATAATAGTGATAATAATAAGAAGAATAATGTATATTTTTTAAACAATATTTTTTAACAAAATATAGTATGAAATTAATTAATATATTATATATTCATGTATTGTAATAATATTGGAATAACAATAATATATAATAATAATAACAATGATGTATAATAATAATGTAAAATTTATATTAATATCAAATGTATAACACTAATGTATATTTTTTAAACAATATTTTAATAACAAAATATAGTATGACATTAATTAATATATTATTCATGTATTGTGATGCATGTAATACATACTAGGCGTTTTTTATTGTGTTTAATATGGATTAAAATTCCCCCATTGTGGCCATTTTTATAACTTTAACCTCAATTTAAAATTATCTAGACGTGATTGAAAAATAATATTGATATCAAGTTGACCAGCTTATTCAGACGAAAAAGATGATCTATGTATCATCCTTGCATATTGTTGGTGTTTTACTGTGCTATTATTACTTTAAATAACATAATTAACTAATAGTTTTGGTAATATGCATGTCATTAATATTTATTAATGTTAATATATTTATATCATACTTAATTTTACGGTAAAACAATCACAAATATGTATCATTAAATCTTAACAATTTTGTATACGTGTGTATTTTACATTTTATGTGTAATTAGTGTATATTGGTTTAGTTGGTTTATATAACGAATAGGAATTACACATCCTAAATTATTCAAATCTTGATTATTCATTTTTTAAAAGGTGACGGGAATCTTTAAAATTTGAAATTTTATCAGATTTTTATAGCATATTTACCGAAATAATAAGGATAACGTATATCTTTAAAGTTTAAACCCTTCTTTTCTTTTTTTTAATATTTTATTTATTTAACTATGTACAAACGTTCTGCAACTCAACAGTAATTAAATATAAATAATGTTTAGCTGATAATAAAATTTGCGATACTGCATGACTCCTGAAAACCCATATTATAATTTAGATTATTTTAAACTTTAGGACGTTTAATTTAATTTATTAATTAAACGGTAACACACATACATTTAATTTTATTTTTATAAATAATTGTAATTTTATATTTAGAATCGAATTTGGAAATTTAAATAATTATCTCAATAAAGTAAGAAATTGTGATATAACACATGTGATTTCCAATGAAGGTTTTTATTTTTATTTATTTTGCTTCAAATTACATTGTATATATTTATCCATGTTGTTTTTATTTTTAATATTTAATATTTTTTGACACTATTTGTTCATGTCATTTTGAAATATTCCAAAAGTTTGAAGATAAATTCTACCTGTAATTATAATCAAATGTATTGAATTTCATGAATTGACGCGGCAGTTGCGTAAAAATCTTTTGAGTTAAAATTTATTCAAAACGTAATACAATTCATTACTGCTAGCACTACAACATTCTATATCCAAGTATGAGGACGAATTCAGCATGAATATGTTTGTGACAAACACGGAAAAAAATATTTCTGACATCAAAGATTCCGTGGATATTTCCAACGACATACTGGATACTCCAATTCCTACTTCGATATTGAGTAAAAGACGCAGTACTGTCAGTGGAATCATTAAACAACTTTCCTTGTTTCAAAGCGAAAGATCTCAATCTGCCAATTCAGGTGATTATATAAAATGTAATGTTCATTATGCCTCGAAATGGTATTTTGTACTACAAAAATAAGTGTAGGTATTGTCATCACTTGGTTAATTACTGATTTCTTTTTGTATTATTTATTGGATTTTTTTAAATAGGGTTGGTTTGAATTTTGTAATTGGTTATATATATTTTTTAATATATAGAGTATGTATTACAGTGTTAATTTTTTTGATCGAATTTTAGAAATTAATAAAATTCACCCTGTAGGACATGAGAAATGTAATATATACTACATACTATGTATAGAAAAATTACAACAGAATATATCCAAATGTGACTTATTGCTTTCAATTTCTAGCGGTGACGGTGAATTAGATTATCAAAACTCGAACAATAGGTTTTGTATGGAAAAGTTTAATGACGTAGACATATTTGATCTCATTTATCAATTGGCAGGTACCACTATATTGCAGGAACAAGCTGATATAGTACATTATTTGGTCATTAAAATGTAATTTTCTAAATTTTAAATTTATTTAATTTTCTTAAAATACAATGTATCTTCTAGGGGCCTTGATTGGAAAATTGAAAATAGTAAAGTTGAAAAGTTTAATAACTATATTATTAAAGATTTGGTTAAATGTCTTCATGAAAAAGCGTGCGAGAAAAAAGCTTGGTGGATAATAAGGCACGTATTTTAATGGAATTTAAATTTTTGCATTTTATATCATTTATTTTTAGTCATTTCCACCTGTTATTCAATATTAATGGGCCTATTTAAAACTTTTATTTGTTGAATTTAATCATATATTATCTTATCATCAATTTTTTCAATTTTTATTCAATATTCGTTGTGAGATCATACTTTTATCATTGACAGGGTCTGAGTAAATAATGGAAGTTTTGTAACTTGTACAGTTTGACCTCGACGAGCATGAATTAAAATGAATATATCATAATTTACTGGTATTTATTTTGATTTAGACATTCTGCTGGTATTTTGAATATGCAAATGATATTTTTGGGTAGCGCTATAGGAAACATTCTAGTTAGGAGAAAGGATATAACCATTAGCAGATCTCACCTATCCAGTGATGATTACGTTATTAGTAACCCTATCAACTCTCATAACATGGCTCTGATAATTAGTGAGCTTTGCAATGATAATTTTGGAATGAAAATGATTTTTCAGGTACTTTTATTATTTCATTATAGTTTTTTATTGAATGGAAAGTGGTACGATTTTGTAAAATGTAATAGCTATTTACACTTCTAGTTGAAAATTATAAACCAAGAAGTAAATTAATATATAAGTAATTATTATTATTTGGTAGTAGTGGTAATGAAAAATCTTTTTAATAGTCAAATCACCTTTTTAAATTATATTTATCACTATTCCTCATTTGCATATATATAATATACATTAGGGTGTCAACGGTATCTTAAATGCAATGCCGCTCAGGAATAATTAGATGCTTATATACATTTAAAGTGTTAATTCGTTGAAAAAAATTATTTTTATATACTAATGAACTTGCAGGCTCTAATTAATTTTTTAAAATAATATTTAAACTTTTATAAAAATAAACATATGTACTCTATTTTAAAACATAATTTATTTATTTTAACCTTTTCATTTTAATTTTCTTAGATTTTTAGTAGTTTTGTCATAAACAATTGTTAATCTGATCATTAGATTTTAATGCTATAAGGTTTGTCTTTCCAATCGTCTTTGTTGGAATATTTTAAATATGTTCAATAAGATGATCATTAATGATTAGTTATATATTATTAGGGTCTTAAATACTTTACAAATTAAGTCTTAATCTGAAAGATTAATAAACAATAACTTATTGTACTATTTCCTTATTATCTACTTAACTATACATACACAAATGTAAGTAATAACTAAATTTATGATTATGTAGTTGCGTTTTAGTCATTAATAATTAAACCATAAATACACTACGTATTTTCATTGTTGTAAATCATTTCTAAAAAACCCATCAATTTATTGCAATTTTGCCAATATTATTTGTTTCACATTTTATTTTTAAGCTGCAATATGAGAAAAGGTATATTTTTATTATAATAAAAAAACATAATAGGTCATTAATCTGTGGTTTTGTTATTA
>LWCA01000218.1:0-39028 GCA_001642005.1 Intoshia linei | reverse complement strand
ATTTAGATTGGAATAAGGTGTTATTTACGGATGAAAGTAAAATACAACTATTATTGTCTACTACCAAGTCATATGATAGAAGGCCAAAAGGAAAAAGATTCGATTCAAAATACACAACTAATACTACAAAATATTCACCGTCAATAATGGTATAGGTGCCATTCGATACGATGGTAGGCGCATTCTTGTGTGATGTAATGGTAATGTTGATTAAAATGAGTAAATTAGGATTTTATCTAACATGACGTCTAGCTTTTACCCCAGAAGATTTTTTTTTCAACATGATAACGCGCCTTGCCATAAATCTATAAAAAGTATGGAATACTTATCTTCTTAGCAAATTACTTGAAAACTGCCCACCACAGAGTCCTGATATTAATATCATTGAAAATATGTGGCATACATTGAAAGAGAATGTCAAACTTCGTCAACCAAAAAATGTCGAAGAATTATGGGCGGTAACGCTGGAGGAATGGAATAAAATACCTAATTGTTATGTATCAAAACTTTATAATAGTATAGAAAGATGAATCAAGGCGATTGTAATGTCAAAAGTATATCATACGAAATATTAAATATATATTTTTTTTAAAAAGTGTCTAGTAATTAATTATAATCAACGTAAATTAAAAAATTACTCAAATAATTATAACATTTAAAGGGGGCTCAAAACTTTTGTGTCAAAAAATATTTCCAATCATTTTTTAAATTAAAATAAATTCAATTGATAATTGTTATTCTATTACACAATTCAGCCTAATATAAAATATATTCACCTATATTATGTTCTTCTTAAAAATTTAGAAATCGAATGATTAGTTTCTGTGCTATTGATCATAATATATTATTACGTAGGGGGCTCAAGACTTTTTTCCGGCACTGTACTTGTCATAATGTACAATTTATTGTACATATCGTTATGAAATAAAATATTTAAGGCGGTTAAAAATTGGATAAGCCAGTTTATTCAGGGCTCCAATATTCATTACCATTATCAAATATATTTTCATTCTGATTATTTTTTTTTAATTGTTCAAAGTTAAATGTTAGATTAGAAGTGAAATATAGTTTCGCTATATTCGCAAAATGTCCAATCTAAATGAATTGTATGTAATAAGACACCATGAAAAATGGATATTATAAATATATATTTACATATGTAACTCAATTACATTTTTTGGATTGAACACAATATCAAACTTTACAATTTCTTGAGAATTTAGAACGGCATATGACGGATTTATTTCGAAAGGACAATTATGTTTTTCAAGTTGATCCTCGTACACAAAATTACTAGATATTTTGTTATTTTTATCAGATTTAAAAGTTTCTGAACCAATAAACCAACATAGTGGTATTTTTATATCTCTAAATTTGAAATATTAATGCACACTACAATTATGATAATTTAACAAGTAATATAAGTTAATAAGTAAAAAAGTATTAACAAAAAATATAAACATGTAACTGGAAATATAAATAAAAATAGAAATTTTCTTCAATGTTCAACTTTTATATTACCTATTATTTTTAATAAAAATTGATTTAATTTTTTGAAATCCAATATTTGAAGAATCCACAATTGTCGATTTATTAAGTACTTTCGTCATTTCTACATCTTCCCATAATGTAATATCAAAATATACTCCTTCACCTACAATTAATGAAATATAAAGAGTCAAATTAACTAAAAATTTAGACTTTATAAGATTTTTAGAGAATAGGGAAAACAAAATTCATAAAATGTGAATAATGATAAACCGACAAAACACACGAGTAAACAGAAGAACAAACATTTATACAATGTATATTATACATACATCGTATATATTGAATTAAACTATATAATATATTAGTAAGATATAATTACCGTAAATTTCAAATTCATTCAAGTAACAATTATCTGAGAGAATGACAAATTTTTCAGAGTATTTTTGAATCAAATTTGGATTAAAGTGAATATTTAGATGACCAGATTCGTTTTTATTTAATTTAAACATGTGTGGATAAATTAATATTTCATTGCTGAAAGATTGACTTTCAAATATAATTTCCTAAAATAAAATAAAAAAAAGTAGATAAACTTGAATATATGATATATAAATAGCCTGTAAAAATAAAATCAAACAATGGCGCGTAGATAAATAGCAGATAATAAATATAATTTTCATGGGAATAAAATTGAACCAATCAAATTGTATTTACATTATATATATATTAGCAAACAAATTATATAATTTGTATGGTAACAAGATAATATTACCTGGTCATAAAATATTGGCGCAATTTATAATCACAAAATAAAAATACTTTAAATTTTAATTTTTAGTAAGTTAGCATGTCTAAACACAATATGTATAATGAAATTTTACCTTATTGCTCTTGTTTCTCCAATTTTGCAATGTTGTAATGAAAAAAGTCGACACACCTCCAGTATTTTTAACTTTTATTGTTACAATTTTTTTACATTCAATCAAACATTGTCCAATGTTGATTTGTTTAGCCACTAGAAAAGTACATTTATTATTTTAATGTATAATTGTACACGTTAATTACAATTTAAAATTGGTTTTTCGTGTTCAGCAATTAAATTTACTATAATTTTAGATTGATTTTCTGTAGCTATTTCAAGTGTATCTGTATAATCATTTGTAGATTTGGGATTAAATATAATTTCTTGAATACAATGCATTCCAGGTGCCAATAAGCTACTTTCTTTGTGACAGTCGCCTATCATTATAAAATTTTCATTTTTTTAAATGATACCCGTATATATTTTAAATTCATCAGATTTTGGACCTTTAACTGTAATACGTATTGAATTCTTTGAAATATTGATAATTTTTAATTTTTTCTAAATTTATTGACATTTAAAGAGTATGAAATTTTGAAATGGGAAAATTTAAAATTTACCACATATTTCTTACTGGGTTGATGATTTTCAAATCGTATTTCGCTTGGTACACTTATTTGTTGAATACTAAAAGTTGATTTAATTTTTTAAATCCACGAAAAAGTCGATCAGAACAGTATGTTTTAAATTCACATACATTGTAGTCAATTAACATATTAAGCGAACCACTTTATTCAAAGGGTGGTTTACTTTTACAAGTGGTTCATGTGAATTTTCAAAATTTAAACCTCTTGAATGTAAGATATTATGAACGAAATAATTGTTTCAGTTTAATTCAGTGGTTCCAGATTGGGGTCTCTTATGTTGTCCAAAACTATATTCCTGATCCGTAAATTGAAATAAAATATAAAAAACATTTATTCAACTTTTGTTTATTTTTATAGAAGAATTTATAATATTTATTACAGAGTTGCCAGATGTTGGGAATTTATCCCAAAGCCTAGACGACAGCTACTATTATTAATATATTATTTCAAAAATCCCACTTTTATCCCATCATTCATAAAATTTACCAATGTTAATAAAAAATACAATTTCAAACCCTCAGCGAAAATTGAATTTTTACCGATATTTTTTTATAAAATTCGATTTTACCAAACCCCAAAATAAAAAATACATTTTTACCAAACCTTAAGGGAAAAATCACCTTTTTCCAATATTTTTTTGAAAACCACGATTTTACCAAATATTATGAGAAAAAACTTTTAATTTGTCACAAATGTTTTATATTTCATATTTCTTTAGGTCCAAAAAAAATAATTATTTTGAAGTGGAGTGTGTAGTACGTAGTACGAACTCCGTACACTATTTGAATCAGGAACCACTGGTGTAATTAATTATGATACATTATGCATTTTTCACATTATCTCCGTTGACAAATACATATAGAAATTATAAACGAAATGAAAAACTCTTTTACAAATTTTTGATTTATTTAAAACACATGATTGGACCATCATGATAGAGCCGAACATGCTGTACCTTCTTCGGGAATCGGCGAACTTTTCATCAAATGGGCGTCTCGTTTTTTTAAAATTGAGCATTAAAAAATTATATTCTCGAAAATCATAACTATTTTGAGTGTTAAATTTAAAATATCTAGTTAGATCCTTGGAAAGGTGACTAGGATTATATAACGCATCGTTTGCGAATTTTTTTTAATTATGCAATTTTTAAATGGTCAACTTTTTATGTAATTTTTTATTTGTTGTCAAGATATAAAAGAAATTTACATAGAAAAAGGATAAAATTAATCAAAATTCTCAATTCTAAAAAAAGTGGTCCATTTTTCGCACTGGTTCATACGGTTGACCAATAATCATGGCCAACTTAATATGTGGCTAATGACAATTTTTGATTTACAATTGATAATGTATATACCATTCATTTTGACGTGGCTTTTGTTTGTAATTAATATTATTATAATTGTAACGTTTGTGTAACTTCTCCATTGTTTTTTTTATAATTTCAATGTCCTTTTTTGAATAATTATTTGATTTTCGTTTTATTTTAGGTGGTTTCTTTTATTATAAATTTAAATTTAATGGATTAAGTACAATTATGTTTAAGAGAATTAAGAGAATTTTATTATAATTAGAAAATCGTGAAAGGGGATTGAGAATACTTTTTTAATCAGAATTTTAAACATTATTTTACGCCTTAAGGGTTTAATTTTTTATTCTAAAAACTTGATTGTTAAATTTGGTTTAAACTTTAAACGATATGACAAAAATGCAGCAATTTGAGATGAACCTATTTTTAAACCGTTGGCTAAATGTTTGCAGATTCTTTATTCAACCCTTTAATGATTTAAGTTTAATCGTTTCTAATTAAATATACTTATGAGCTATGTACTTAAGATTCTGATGTTAATGAAATATAAAATTTAATAAATAAACCATGAAACATTCAAAAAAATTTTTTTAATTTGATCTTTATTTATAATTCAATATTATATAATTATTTCATTAATAATACCTGTTCATTTTGATTAGAGCAATTTGCTAAAAATTTAATTTATAGAGTTTACCTTTAAAAAATTAACAGATATAATAAAATTACAATTTAAAAAATATTTAGAAACAATAATTTCATTGACATTCAACAATTGTTCTTTATACGTGTTTAAAACTAACGATGAACTTGTAGATTCTAAATAAATACTAAGATGTATTAACTTCTAAGCGAAATTTTTAGTGGCATACACAATGCATGTATCTAAATTGAGAGTTTCAATTTCATTAGGGAATTTTGTTTCGCTTTTTATTTTTTACCAAAAAATAAATAAAATTCAGTGAAATGAAAAACGCATTAAAAGCCCTGCAGACACTGTTTTAGTCATTTTTTGTGTGGATTCTTCATACTTATTTATTTAGTCATGAAACCTTTTATGTACCTATTTAGTAAATGTGAAATAAAAATACCCCTCGTTAGCCCCGAGTACGGATCATTGCAATCATGGTACACCTCCCTAATCAGTTGTTGCTCAATTGAAGATAGTTCATCTTTTAAATTTATATAAGTATCCATCACCTAAAGTTAAATACAATAAATTCTAGATGTGAATCTATTTTCATAATTACTAAAACTTTTATAATTTTTTGGCGTGCAGAATTTTTTTTTTAAATTATATATTACATATTTTTATCTTTGAAATAAAATTTAACTCAAATTGTATACAGTGGGTGGCCACTACTCAGTGATCATTTTACAGAGGAACTACTGTATACATTTGTACATTTAAAATAATTATTGAATTTAGTTTACCGTTTCAAGTTTTTCCACATATGAACTAATACAACTTCCAGAGTCATAAATTTTGGATTTAGCTAAATTGGAGACCAACTCTGGATCGACTCCTTTTTGTATGTATGAATTGTAGCATTCATGAACAATGCATTCAATGGACTGATCTGTACAATCTGTTGATTGAGATTTTAAAATTGCCAAATCATCCTGCTGACATTTGGAATCGGATTCGCTCATTCTTGTTGTTTCAAGTTGCCAAAGAATAATAATAATAACAATTAAAACTTTTATTTTACATGTAACAATACACTATTTTTCTTGTAAAATAGATTCAATGGTTTCCAACTGTTGTAGGGTTTCAAAGTTATGTTGTTGACGGGAAATTGCCAGTTTTTTACTAAAAAAAGGGGTATAAATTGTTCAAATTTGTTATTACTAAAAAATGATTGCAAAAGATATGATCAAAATATTGACCAGGAACATGATAATTGTGCATACTACAATACAATTAGTATATACTTTTAAACCAAATGAAATAATTAAACCTATTGTTGCACTAAAATTAGAGGGGTAAAATCTAATCCAGATAAGCAAGATGATGTGAAAAATAAATAGTAAAAATCCAACAATTGCCGATAAAATCCATGAAATTTCAATTAAAATGTGAAATCTCCTTGTAACACAATGTTTACTATTTGAATTATCGGATAGAACGTGCGGTAAAATGCAAATACTGAAAACGTGAGATAAAATGTTGACTGAAATCAGCAATGTAATTGTTACGGCGTATAAAAATACTAATTTAGGGGAAACGTCTTTTGGAATATTTAATTCAACTAAGGCAATCTAATTTAACAAAAAATAAATGTCTCTATTTACATAATATTATAGTAATACATTATACCATTGCAAATCCCGACATTAAAGCGCTGGTTTTGCCCGACATTTTTAGCCTTTCCTTTGATAGAATTATAAATTTGTTTTCCTTTTGATTCATCACTCCATTACCTAGTCAACTGAAATAGAATTTCATTTCATTCAGATATACATCAAATTCGGATACATGAATATCAATTATGTAATTTCACTCATTTAGAAAAAAATTAATAATTAATTTTTAACTAATTATTTTATTAACGTAATTAAAAAAACTGAAAATAGCTCTGTGCACCCAAAAATTGATTATGCACCCCTTGGTTGCAACCACCCCGATTAAGAACCACTGATGGGTATCACTCACTTTAACCTTTTCTAACTACAATTAATTCGAAAAAATTTGTTGTAAATTTTTAATGGAAAGAGTGAATTATGTTTATTGAGAGGTGACACATACAAACTAAAATTTATTCAAGTTGTATTCGTAGGCAGAGCCGCCTAAAAAATAAAAATAGACTCTAAAAATTTTTTTTCATACTTTGCGTAAAACCATACAACCAATAGTCGCCTCTTTAAAGCTATTGACTTGAAATTTAACAAAAAATAAGCATGCTATTCAATGTTCAATTTGGAAAAATGATTCCGATTTTAAAAAAAATTTGTTCGAGGCCTCCGAAGAGGGATTTAAGTATTGTAGGTTCGGCACTATTCGTAGGACGATGATATATTCATACATATGCATGGTTCTGCTGACAGTATATATCCGGAAGTTCTAAAACATTTTTCGTTCATAATTAATATAAAAAATGCAAATAAATAGAGTTAAATTTTCCGATGACCGCGGAAGTCTGAATCACAAACTGAAATGTGAATAAGTCCCAAAAACCTTGAATCTATTTACCGATATATTTAAAGTAATAGATTCACAAAAAAGGAGATGGATGACAATACAATACAATGTATAATAAGAAAGATTACACATAAATTTTAATAAGTTACAAACATCAATATAAATAGGGGTTACATGTAAATTTTTACAATAAGCTAAGGTTCTCTACTTTTCCCCAATGAGTGTGTCATTTGGATTATGATCTAAAATTGATAAATTAATAAAATTTTAAAAATAAAACGAGTTACCCATTGCTAGTTTAAAAGATGTGACATAATTATCATCAGGTCGCAATCGAGTTAATGTAGTAGCAGGTGTTTCATAAGTGGGTTTGTCACCATTTGATTCGTTTATTATACCAGAATTGCTATCCTTTTTAACAAATCCCGGATAATAACGATTTGGATCATTTCGAAAACTTAGAGTTTTATTCATAGTCAATTTATTCACTGAATTATTTATATACTCAATTTTTTCGTCTAAATGTGGAAAATATATTTAAATAATACAACAATATTCCAATAACCGGCTCAGGGACATTTTTTAAATTATTATTTTGACAATTTTAGTTAGATGTATAAAAAAACTTTAACAATAAAATAGCGACATGTCCCCAAATCGCGGGACCACTATTGACTACATTATATAATGACATACCTTTATAACTCATTTTATCAAAATTTTGGTTAGCATTACATACAATATTGTGGTAGTTTTTATAAGAATTTTGGGAGAAATTTGAGTTACTATTAAAAGAAGACAGTTTTCGACCATATAAAGGATCGTATTTTTCACTTTTATAATGACTCGAACTGTCATTACATTTACTAGATGCGCAGTCAGGTATGTTCGTGTTTCGCCATGATAACATGTGCTTATTTAGAGAAGGAGGTGATACATTTAACACAGATTCTTGATCGTAGTTGTCCATTGTAATGGTAGATGTGTCTAAATTTTAAATTCAGTCATATTCACTTTTTAAAAGAAATAAGATTCTAAACCTTTTTAGTACATGTCCCCTTTATAAATACAGTTATTAACCTATTAGATCAGTGGTTTTCAACCGGGGGTCACGACCGTTAGGGGGTGGTAAGAATTTCAACACAGTATAAAATATAAATAAAACTGAATATGCTTTTTTAATATTTTCATTTATGTGAATTGATAAGATGTTTGGAGTATATAGAAAATTTTTTATGTTTATAAGGGGGATCGCAAACACAATAAGGTTGAAAACCACTGTATTAGATACAGAAAATACAATAAATTTTAAATTTATCAGTGAGCCCGAGATCTATACTTTTCACAGGGGTTCTCTAACTTTATCATGTGTTTTACAGAGGGAATCGTGGCCAATCATATGTTAGTTAATCCCATAAATTAATGTACATTATTAATTTTGCGATATATAATATAAAATTTACCACCACTGTGTAAATCAGAAATAGTATAATAGCATTGTTCAGAAAAACTGCCTTTATTAGCAGTATGTTGAATATAACCATGTTTCAATAAATTAGCAGCATATTTTTTGGCATCTCGGCGATCAGCAAACCCATCAATATTTCTGTGAAGCCAATTAACCAAATCAGACCCAATGAACGAATTATTAATCTTTAGTTTCAACCAAGTTCGATCGCATATTTCTAATCCAGAATTTGGTTGGGACATTTTTTGAATAATAGTAGACATGTCGCTGTTTATAGTTAAATTAAGTCTATTCATCATAGTGTTGTTATCGTCTATTTAAATTTTAAAATGTAAACACAAATACACTACATTTCAGTATTTCCCTATTTGAGCCAATTTGTCCACTACTGCGCAGTGCATAAAGACAAAATTTCAAAAAATCAATTAATAATCCAAGATCATCAATTTTAATAAATTAAAATAATCAAACTTTTTACACGCATATTTATTCTTAAAATTAAAAATATTAATGTAATAATATAATGAACAATGATACAAAAGTGGTTGGGAAATACTGCTACGGTGAACAATTAAATCACCATTATTTTTAACATAAAAATTACAATTTACATCCATACAACTAGACAAAGTTGAACATGAAATTTGAGACCTGGTGTCGTCGTAAGGTCTTTTCATTGCAGTAGTTTTTGCTACCCATGATGTTGGATCAAGACCATTTGTAACGTTTTGAACTGGTGGTTGATTGTAATCTTGTAAGGTGCCATTTAAAGATTCAACATCATTAGTGTTCCAGCACTTTACAACAGTGAGAGTAATTTTTCTAAAATAATGGAAAATGATTTAATCTCCGTAAATATATTACAGGCTCATTCCTACTTCCTACTTAACGGAATTCCTCGTTGACTGATTAACTAATTCTGAAGTACAAAAATTCAGTTAAATTTTGACTAAGTTAAATGTTAGCTTTGAGTTAAATAATGACTAGCATCATAATTACTAAAGCTTTTTCGGTTCAAATCAAATGTTTTAGATACATAAAACATTTTATTTTCTTCTTAATTAATGATGATTAATTGTATACAATAAAATGGCCCGAAGATATACGTTAAATGGAATGAAAATAAAAATATTTTCATTGTTTTAAATTAAAATTTAAGCAGTTGTTCCCAATTCAAATAGTGTAGAGACAACCATTTTATAATATTTATTTTTTTTGACCCCAAGGGAAACATGAAATATAAAACATTGATGAAAAAATTAAAGGTTTTTTGTCGTAGGATTTAGTAAAATCGTGTTTTTAAAAAAAATATTATAAAAAAATGATTTTTTTATTGAGAGTTGATAAAATTTAACCATGTTGTGTTTTAGATTAGGAAGTTTCTCAAAGGTTTTTCTTATAAGATTTGGTAAAATCGAGTTTTTCAAAAAAATGTTTGAAAAAGAGGATTTCCTATTTGAGGGTTGGTAAAATTTCATTTTGATTAAGTAATTTAAGATATAGACTTTGAGATAATCAACATCTACAAATTCTGTAATAAACATTAAGAACTCTCCTATAAAAATAAACAAAAGTTGATCAAAATTTTTCTATATTTTATTTGAATCTCAAGGAGCCAGGCATATAATTTTGGACCCCAATGGGGGACTACTATGTATACATAATTTATAAAAAATTCAGTTAACAACATTGTTTTTCCAAAAGAATCCCACGTTAATGAATTAACCTGTATACAGTAAAATTGTTATAAAGCTCGTAATAATATAATTACCCTCCTTTTTTTGCAGCTGATCGCACACAATCAACGGCCTGTTCATTAGACATGTTTTCCAAATCAATATTATTTACATCTAATATCATGTCACCTGGGTCAATACGGCCATCTAAAGCTACTGCACCACCTTTCATTATTGACCCTACGTAGATTCCTCCATCTTTATGGTCATTGCTTTGACCAACTATACTTATTCCCAAAAACGAATACTTGTCCATATCCAAAACCACTCTAATCACATTTAATGAACAATTTGAATCAGTAATCATAGATCTTGATGACATCTAAAATGTTAATTATTTATATATGTATTTCACTTCCAGGTATGAACGTTTCTCAATTAATTAACATGTACATACTATATAATTTAAAGTACGGGTCCAAAAAAATATAAAAATTGAATATTGAACTAAGATAGTTAAAGATTAATGTAGTGATATTTAAGTAATCAAAACGTTTTGGAACCTGAATAAAATATTTAACGTTTAGCCTGACATTTACATTTGCGACTGCAAGAACACCTAAAGTAATCGTACAATCGATACACAAATTTTCTCAGTCTTAAAAACAGTTTTATTCATAAAGGGGTTAAACGGTTAAAAAATATTATTCAACTATTCAGACAAACACTTCAACTGACGGTTAGTTTTCATTCTGAGGCTTGCATCGAAGAGTCCACCTGAAAATTACAACGAGTACTAGATTCAATTGGAAACAAAAGGAAACCTAGTGCTTGCTCTCGAGAATTCGTGAGAAATTTAAATATTCTTAAATTTCAAAAAGAGAAATTGCAAGCACTACTCGGCCCCCACGAAACAACAAACTAACAAAAAAATGCCACCTTTGATGTAACCGAGAGAATCTTTGAAAATTGTAAAATTTAAAATAAATAAATGTCTACTAGACATGTCTAGTTTCAGAAAGTATCCTAAAAATAATATATACGGAAGTATTGGTTCGATTATTGCCATAATAACGTCCATTTTGAGAATTATATGTCATATTTTGAGAATATACGGATGATCCTTCGCTATTTGGGCTAAATTTAAGTATAACGTAATATATAACGGTTAAAGTTAAATTAAAATTACTAATTCTGATTATAATATTCATTTTTATAGGTAGAATTTGCTCGTGCTAAAAAATTTAAAATACATACAAAATATATTAACATATAAATTAAAACATTTTTACACACTTTAAAATAGGGGTGGGTCACATTAAAAAATTTCTTCAAATTCCCTATACATTGTACATTCTACACCATTTCGTATTAGTACTTCTGTCCCATGCAAAGCTATGGTAGAATTAGATTTTTTTTGGGTAAAATAATTTTCGACCCTATTACAAAATTCATTTAAATGAAAAAATTAGGATTACCGCTTTAAGCTTAGGTCAATAAAATAAGATTTCAATATGAAGAAAAATAAAACTAATAATATTCTAAAACTTTGATTTTAGTGCAACACCCAACTCCACATTTGATATATTTACTTATAAAAAGCACAAATGCTGTTTTTATGCTTTTAAATCTACTAATGTAGTTTACATTTACTAGCCTAAACTATCCATTTTTCTTTACTAATGACACTCACCCACCAATAGAAGTATAATATAAATGATCTTATAACCTCATACTGGACGTGTAAAATGTATTAAGAATCAGTGCACTAAAAAGTATTAAAAACTGAATTTTCAATATACATTGTAATTTATTTTAAACCCAATTACTTGTTGATTTTTATAGTAAAACGTAAATATAATGCTTAATAAAATCACCTATAATCGTATCATCTTCATATTTAATTGGAGATGGTATACAATTGTTTTTTGATATACTTAATTTAAGTTTTTGTTCATCTTTTTCTATTACATAGCAAATTATTCGCCCATTAATATTTGGTACAATGGCATTTTTATCACAAATTTCTTCTTTAACAAATCTAATAATTACTTAAGCACAATTTCATTGAAATTATAAATGAATTAATCCCACATAAATATCAAAACAATCGAATGATTCAAACGAGTGTATTACCTAAGGGTCTAAAAAAAAAAAAATAACACTCAAGTACAATTAATGTATTCAATAGTTGTCAGAATACAGGCTATGGAATAATATCCATATAATTTTTTATCTTGTATTAAAAAATGTTAGGTTGTACAAGCAGGTAATGTGTAACAAGTTTGACATAACCACGTAAATTATTTTTAAAAAATAAAATAATAACTCTTCTTCATCTTGCGCTTTGAAATAATAGGAATGAGGTGTTTTTAATTCTAGGCATGCAATGACATCATTTAGTGTAATTTCCTCGCAATTGATATAAATTTTTTTTAAATATGGAGTATCCTCTCCGGGAAAATGATACAATAGTTTAGTAAAAGATTTGTTCTACAATTTACAATTAATCCACCATTTACAATTCTTACCATATTCATAATGCTAAATTTATCGGAGTTTTGACGCCATAAACTTTATTTGTGGATGTTGTTGATGTTGCTAAAATTTTTAAAGAGTAATTAAAATAAAAGTCTACAATACGCGTGCACAATTATATTTATATTCAAATTACCGATGTAAGAATCTTATTTTCTAAATGCTATTATGAATCAAGAAATTCTAATGTTGCTATACAAATAATTTGTCGATTCCAGTAACTCGTTTGCCATTTTTGGCGCCATCAACTTTATTTATATTGTTATTGATAAATTTGTCAATAATTTCATGAGATGTAAATGAGACTGGACAAATCTTTTGTTATTCAATTGGTTACTGTTATTTTAAATTCACGCTTGAATGGTTTTAATTAATTGGATATACCACTTTATATCCACACTTAATTAACAAAGACAGTTAGAAACGTGTGATCTAATGTTTATTAATTTTAATTTATTTATTTAAGATTCTCATTTTTGATTGACTTTGTAAAATTATATTTTTAAATATCATAACTATTTTGTGTCAAAGAGCTTTGGAGGCAGTTATGATATTATTCATCGTTTTCGGGTGGCCTAGAACCTGGTAGATCGTATTTTTTTTATTGGAGGGTTCGGATTTGATGGTATGAACTAGATTTTATTAACATGGTCCAGTTTTGTGAATAACAGCCATTATGAACTTTAATGCGAGACCAGATCTTTTAGATCTCACCCAGAACTTGGAATTTTGTTGCAGAATTCTAATAAGACTTGAAACTATCGATCTAGACATTTTTTAACTATAAATTGGAAAAATTCAACTAAAAAGACAAAACCCAACTGGGTTTTATTGAAACGTAGTAATAATGATGAATATTATATAACATAAGAACGTCGTACATTACAGTTTATTCTTTTAAAACATACACCCTTTTGGGGAATTTTCGAAGTTTAGCCAATTCCTTTGAGGTCTTTGCATTTTTTTGTTTTTTGGTCAGTTCTCTTCGTTTAGCTCTAGTCAATTTAGGTCTAATATCCAACGGTTTGAATTTTTTCGATTCATAAAATTTAACAGCATTAACCTTTTGAGTTTGATGAATTACGGTAGAAACCTTTGCAACTCTTTTTCTCAAAACGCTTCTAAACGTTTGGATAAATTTTAGATTGAAATGTTAAATTTATAAAATTACATCAAAGATAATTTATTGGCTGAAGAGCTTGAAGTTTTTTGCATTATTAATTCGCTCAATTCCTATGTTTTAGAATTAGATTTTTATCAAAATTTGAAAATTTTTTTAACAAGTCAAATTTTACAATTTTTAGAGTATTCAACTGCTTTAATAGATCAACCTTGTTCTTTTTTCTTAAATCTTTAACTTTGAAAGCTCCCTAAATGAATATGACATGTTAATTTCATAAAAACGCACCATTTGAACGATAATTTGTTTGTATCAATAAATGCTATATTCAAATTGACTATGCATTTTATGTTTTACTACAGTAGTTTTAAGAAAGTAAGTTACAACTTATGTAGTTTTATTTCGTATAGCCACATTTTGGATGGCTCACTGTTAATTGGGCTATAATTAATTAAAAATTTCATTATAATTAAAAATAACAAACCTTTAAGACTTAAAGATTAAGTTATGCATATTTGTACTAAGTCTAGAGTCTAGAATATATTACACTACAAGTTTATCAAGCTCGTGACTCATTTAAAACTGCCATATAATTTGATAAAAATTTAAATATTTTTTTATCGTAATTCACTCATGTACTGATTCAGATGGTTTAAGAAATTCTTCTATAAATCCTCAATGTTAGTAATCTTAAAATGAAACCAAATGAAATAATTTTATAAGAGCTTATTGTGTATATTTATGATAGGTGGTGAACATTCAGTTGAGTGACTTAATCATCGATTTTAATAATTTATCAATTTTTAATTTTTTGGCAAAAATTTTTGTGGGTTTCTTTGTTTAAAAAATTTTTATGACTCAATTTTTAAGGTTTTGAAGATACTTTTGGTTACAAGATTTGGTATAGTTTTTAAGGGAATATTTCTATAATATTTTGAAGTGAATATTTTATGGGATCTTTAAAAATTGAGTGAAAAATAATTAATAACCCTACTTAAATTTTGCTCGAAAAATTATCTTCAAATCTTTAAAAAATAGGGTAAATAAAATTTTTCAACATAAAAAAACCCACAAAAATTTAGTCAAAAAATCAATGATAAATTATTTAAATCGATGATTTTGTCGCTCTAACAATACATCGCTGAAATGAATATCGCTATAGATCAGTGTTTCCCAAGCTTTTTTACTACATCACCCATACTATAGAATTTTTTATATTACCCATAATTCTTTTTAACTGGATATTGGATGGTCAGGTTTTTAGAATAAGCAATTTAAAAAAACTAATTTTAGAAAATAGTAAAATAAAAGGAGAAATTAGGTTTTGCCTGAAAGACTCAGTGGGAAAAATTATATTTTATACGTTATTGTGCCTACAACGAAAAAATGAACAACCCATGAAAAATATCAAATTACCCACTCGTGGGTAAATACTAGTGCTTCCAAAAACACGAAGACGGCAAACCGGTTCAAAAAATTAAAACCGGACCTACAAATAAAAATGCGTTAAACACTAAAAAGTCTAATTTGATCCTTTTTGGGCATAGAAAGTTTGATAATTTGGAAAATATAAATTCCGATTCAATACTCGATGGCGTTTATCGTCTCTTCAGCTCGCCTTATAAAAACATCAAAACGTCATCGTACTTCGTTTGTTATTCTATATATCATTAAATGTTTTCTTCTTAATGTATTCAAATGTTTCAGATCACTGGGTTATGATAAGACAACCAGATTATTTCTGAAATAAAAAAAATTCGATCTTAAACACTAGTAAATATCCACAGGTTAAAAATCACTCCTAAAAAAAAAGAACGTATGATGGTTATATTACAATGAAAACTTTAAAAATGTTTATTCATTTACAAATTAGACCAAAACATGAGGGAATTGAATTTCCATTTTTCTACCAGTTAAGCATTGGTATACGTGTTTATATGCCCAAGCCTAAATGACAAATAAATTATAAACAGTAACTATAATACCCTTGGCTCACTGTACGATCTTTTTCCTTCATCCAAATGTATTTTATACAATTTAGAACAATCTGTACTAATTCGAATTCTTTTTCCAACAATTCTGGCTGGATAGACAATATCTTCCAACATATTTTCGTAAACGCTTGTAAGTGTTCGACTAAATTATTAGAAGTTTAATACTTCTTAAACTGTATTGTATGTTAAAAATCTATGCTACGAGAATATTTTTTAAAAATCAATTCAAAATGATTTTTATTTTTTGCTTTATTTATTATTTTACCCTATAAGGCGGTATTAGGTGCTTTCTAAGTGGTGTCTAGATAATTTTCAGTTTAATTGAAAGTAGCAGTTAATTTACTTAAACTAGAAGTAAAAATAATAAAATGTAATGTCATTTTTTTCAATAAAGTGTTACAGACAAGCAGTTTTAGCAACAATTACTTTAAACACGTATAGGTTGTGGTGATAAATCAGTCAATTTAGATAATGCCATTTGAGGTAACCAAAAATTTGATGAATCATCATACAAAAATTGTTCCTACTAATTGCAAATTTAAATTGATCACAGTGGGTTTGAATTTAAATAAATAAATATACCTTCTTGGTCGTTTTTGTTTTTCAGTCATTTTCTTTCCACGTTTGGGTTTGTTTAACATTTTACGCTAAATATATATTAATAATAAAACAAAAGTCCTTATATTAAAAGTAACCGAAAAAAAGGCTCTTCAACTAAATTTAAGACTAAGACATTAAAATTAATTGATATCTCCAATCTGACCCAATTTGCTTAAATCATGTCTATCATGCTTCTCTCAAAATAAAATACACCCAAAAATTAAATTAAAATTTTCTAGTCAGAAAAGACATTAAAATACTACTACGGCTTAGTAATGAATCCATCAAATTTCAAATTAACGTTTGTTTAAATCACAATTTCTCACAGCCCAAACATTCATAAAATTAATCATGTGATTATTAATAATATGGAAAACAAAATATGATTAACCTCATTAAAATTGTAGATAATAAAATTACATCTGTCAGTATAATGACAGTTTTTCCATTAAGTCGTTTTTCAAACTCAGTGACAAGTCTCAAATTTAATTTTCGATATGATTCACATTGTCTGAATGGTACAACAATGACAATTACAAATTTTCCATCAACATTAAATTCCTAAGGAAAAAATATTAGTAAGATAATTCGTAATAATTGATAAATAAAATAGCGGTTAAACCTGAGCTTTAATAAAATATAATTCAGCTAATTTAGTCCTTAAATCGGATATTTTGTCGATTTCCAAAAAAGCCTATAGATATAATGATATAAAAAAATGATATAAATGGTAAAATTACATCTTGAACTTTAGCTTCAAGTGGTGTAGATTTTTCATCTAATGATTTTATTAATCTTCTGATTGTATATTGAACCTCCTAAACATATATTAAATTTCATTAAAGTACACTACTTTTGGTTTTACAGCAGTCATTTCAACGTGAATGAACGATAATATAATACTTTTAATAAAAATACTAGGACACAAAATTTATTGACACGAATTTATTAAATAAAATTAAACTTAAGTTGAATCTGAATAGAAAATATTAACGAAATTTTTTATTTATTACCAAATGTATTTATTTTTTAATTTCAGTTTCTTCAGTTTTATTGTTATTATTAAAAAAGTTGCAATCATAAAAAGATTAACAAGATTAAAAAATATTAACTGAAATCATAAAATAGTAAAAATAATGGGTTTTCAAGAAAAGAAGTAATATTTTCAGTTGTTGGTTTAATTAATTTTATTTCAGGCCATTTTGAATAATGGTCAAAAACTGTAATTCCATATTTTTGATTTTGCGGTGCAAAATCCATAGGTTTATGTATAATATTTATTTTTAAAAAAAAGGGTAATTTGATGGGTTTTGACCATGAAGCTATGCGTTTTTGAGGCTGAGATTAACGACAATGTTAATGATTTTAAAAAGCGTCCCATAATGTTTTATTAAATTTTTGGGCAGATTTAAGTTAAATTAATGACACGCGTTTGTATCATTTTGTCACTTTACACTTTACTTTGTATCATTTTACAATTACCTTTTTCTTGCCATAAATTTGAGTATTTTTGACAATGGGTCTTTTTTCAACAAGAACCTAAAGAAATGTAAATTTTTTTCATGCTAAGTTTCATTTACCGGAATGCGAATAGGTTCCAGTTTTGTGTTGATATTCATTTTGATATATATTTGTCTATTTTTATAAATAAATGAATTCTGGTTAAATTTTTAGATAAATAGTGCTAACAAATAACCATATGTACACCAACAAAGCGTGGAGTTGTTAATGTGATATACTGTACTTACATTTTTCAAGTTTTTTGTAGACAGTGTCAGTTTTTTTAATTATGCATTTGTACTTGGTTAGTAAATATACAATAATTATTCAATTTTCATATATTTGAGTACATTCATTAAACATTTGAGTGCAATCAGTTGACCGATGTAATGACCCACAATGGAAATGACGCACTATTAATTTAATTTTAACCTGTTTTGAGCTTTTTTACAATCACTAATTTATATCTACACGTAGAACCGAACCTACCGTATCCGATGCCTCTTAGGGACCTTGACAAAATTTTTGGTAAAAAGGGGCACTCATTTTTTCAAATTAAATTAGAAATTAAGCATTAGAAAATTATATTCTTAAATATCATAACTATTTTGTGTGTTCAATTTAAAATGTCAAGTCAAGAGTCTTAAAGAGGTTGCTAGGGGATATGCGAATCGTTTTGGAAAATTTTTGATATATATAAATTTTTTATTTTCGATAGCTTCAAGTCTGATAGGTTCGGCTCTACCTACATGTATTTAATTGATTTACACGCTTACCGAATTTTTTACAAATTTTATTTGACGTTAAAAATGTTGGCACTGCAAAAAGAGGTTAGATGTCACTAAATTTCCAAAATTCATTGAGAAAATTGAAAAATTTTTTAAATTATTAACAGAATTGAATACTATTGAATGAAATGTAGCGGAATATATAAAAAAAAATATAATTATAATATTCAGAAGCAAATAAATGTTAGTTCATTCTACATGTATAATATAAATGTATAAGTTAGTTTTTAATTTTATATTAAATATAAATAAAAATAAATAATTAAATATAATATTTTTTATTAAACAAAATATAATGCTACATAAAATACATAGTTGGCGTTTCTAATTGTGTTTAAGATGGCTTTGAAAACCCCCTATTGTTGATATTTTTGCAACTTTACCGTCAATTAAAAAAAATCTGGACGTGATTGAAAAATAATATTGTTATAGCGTTGACCAGTTCATTGAGACGAAAAAGATGATGTATTCATCATCTTTGCACCTTTTTGGTGTTGGGCAGTGTAATATATTAAAAATTATTTTTATATCGGGAATGCGTAGATTTCTCTGGTTCAACTTTTGTATTTATATCAACTGGAATAAGCTCTATCAGAATAATTTTTTTTTTAATTTTCTGACAGTTAATTATTTCACATTTTTTGTTTTAATAAAATATTTCGAAAAAAAAAATATGAATACTAAAATGCTTTTTTGACCGTGAAGTCGTCACTTATTCGGATTGAAATTTTCTGTGTATCTTAACAGGATACAACTTTACCACCTGTAAATTTTTTTAAATTTAAATTTATGATAATGTTTATGATTTTAAAATCCGCATCAGTGTATTTTTTTAAATTTAAATTTATGATAATGTTTATGATTTTAAAATCCGCATCAGCATTTAAATTTATGATAATGTTCATGATTTTAAAGTCCGCATCAGGCGTATATATTTTTTTAAATTCTCCAACTCGTTTGATTTTCAAAAAGAGGGAAATAGGGGTTTTTGACCCGTAAGATGTGAGTTTGGGAGGTTGAAATTTATCTTATTATACATCCCGGAAAAAACTGTAATTGAAATGTGAACTTTATAAAATTCTGAGACTGGTAGTTATTTACATAAAGCTGAACACACACACACACAAACAAAAATCGCGTAGATAATTTTAGATTTATAATATTCACAAAAATTTCTCAATAAAATTCATATCGATAACACTTTGTACAATTAAAAATTTCATAAACACCCGTCGAGAATAAGGTTGTCATAATACAATGACTATAATAATACTCTACATGTAAAATTATATGTGTATATTTATAAACTCAAATAGTTTAACACTCAGTTTGTAAAAACAAACAATTAAAAGTGAAAACAGAAAAATGAAGCTATTAAATGTAATCATAATAATTTTAATGTATCTCATATTGATCTATATGAATGTTATGAAGCATACGTGTAATTAGACTAACTGCTTAGAATTAAGAAATTTGATAATAGAATGGTGTTTAGAATACAAAATGCATAAATGGTGAATTAGTTATATACTGTAACTTGCATACAGACAAATAAATCAAGTAACGTTTACTATTGTATATAATAAATGTGTGGATTTAACAATCTATTGTTTAAATTCCTTGAACGGGATTTGACTATAAAATGTGTAACAATTTGAAATAAATGACATAGATAATGATTTAAGCCAAACCTAGCGAAATGTAAAATTAAAAATATGAATAGTATCATTTTGATCCATTTATTTTTAAATCTGTGTATTTAATGTTTAATATACATTGTACATTGATTAAGCAAAATTACATATAAATTTAAAAATGAATGCGGAGACTAATGCGAGAATGAGAGAAGTTGAGTATGGTGCATATGATGTGAAGAAATTAAATTTTTTCAAGGTAGGAGGAGGTGAGATAATGAATCCGTTAACGAGACCAATAAAGGTAGACAAAAATGTAAATTTCATGTCGACTTATAAAAGGGAATATAAACCCATAAACTTGAATTTACTCATCAATGACAAAATGAATTTAAAAAAGCTAGAAAATGTCTGTATTAGTCAATTGTTAAGTGATGAAATTACTGAAGAAGCTGTGAAAGAAATTGAAATACCAACATGTATCAAAATTCACAAGACTAATTTTTCTGAAAATAAAAACAAAATTCGCATGTTTCATAAATCTACTTATACCGATGATTTTTTTTGTAAAATACCTCCATTAGACAAACAGATAGGAAATTTTCAAGTTGACAACATTTTAGGTTTTTATTTTTAAAATTTTGCAACTTTCCAATTACAAATGTACCAACTTTCCGTTATTATTAACATGCTTCTTATTCCAATTATGTTTAGATACCATTCAAAATGATAATGAAGATTGTAAAACAATTACGAGTATAAATACAGTAGATTCAACTAATGTCAATTTGATTCAATCACACCAACAATGTAACGTAACATTTCTTAATTAAAAAAAATTTAGATCAATCTTGTTCAAAATCTGACAGATTCGAAAATCAAAATTTACCGTTAATAAAAAAGAAATCTCTAACTACAAAAATTGTTGAAAAATTGCCTTACGCTTTTGTACCTTTAGAATTTCCGCAGGGTAAAACGAAAATTCAAAAAAAAGTTCCGCTAGTAAATTTAAACATGGAAAAAAATGTAATACAAAAAGAACTACACGATAAACGTACGATAATGAAAGATTCTTATAGAAATTGGCATTCAACTCGACCCATAATTTACAGAGTAAATTCTAATCTAGCAGTAGGTAATGGTAATATTGAATGGGTTCAAACGTATAAATCTGATTACATTCTTAAACCACACGACATATCTTTGAAAGTGGAAGCTGCAGCCATAAAATCAAAGAATACTGGAAACAGTATGTCAATCTTTCAAACTGGTGAAAATCATGTTGACAAGGAAAAAATTGAATCTATTGTAGAAAGAGTTAAATTTCATTTTAAAAAAGGGAGAAAAAAATTAAAAAATTCTTTACCCCAAGTCGCCAAAATTCATAAAAAAATTAGAAAAGAAAGTTTTGAAAATTTAAACCAAATTAAAAATGAAATATTGCTAAAAGATTACAATTATAAAGTGGATACAATTAAAAGATATCCACATTGGCCAAATATTAATCGACCAAAAATTGAAAAACCCAAAGATCAAATTTTTATAGATAATGCCCATTTTTCTAATGAAACCTCTACAGCTTCACAATTTGTTGAACATAAAATTGTTCCAAAAGTATTGTATAATCAAAATACAAATATTAATCCGAATCTGAATCAGAATGGTCCAATAAAAGATTTTGAAAAAGATCAAAAATTGCTAAAACTTGATTGTTTAAATTATTTAGAAAGTTGCAGTATTAATCAGAAATACCTCACAGTTCAAAGAAGAGATTATCGAAAATTGAACAAATCTAGACGATCTAAACTTCAACCTACACCTATTTCGGTTTTGTAAATGTTAATTACAAATCGTATTATATTAACAAATAAATTTGTTTTATTCTTCAAATTTTATTAAAATTCAATTCTTTTTGAAAAACAAGACATGTTTTTATGAAGCATCTGTATTGAACATTTTTCAGCAGAGGTGCTTAGATTGATTCCACATGTTTTGAGAAGTTGAGAATTGTTATTGTTCCATTGTTCTACGTGTGCATTGTAATGTGTTGGTATGATGGTAACTTTTATATTACAGTTTGGTTCTATATTCCAAGTTTTAATACCTTCAACCATGGAATCGAGTAATTTTGTAGAAATTTCCAATGCGCTAATAACATAATATTTAGCTCTGATTATTTGAACATATTTTGAAATGTCACCAACTATTCCATTGTTGGAATTTGGTAGATAAGTCAAATCAACATATATACAATCTAGGTTTTTTAGACATTTTTCCAATGTTAGTGTATTTTCAGGGGATGTAGAATTTTTGGTTTTACTTTTGTAGTTTACAATTTTGGGCTTTAATAATGGCAGGCCTAAGAATGGAGAATCTTGAGATTTTATCGGATTTTCCAATAATATAGACGGTATTTCAGATGGAAATTTTTCACCGTTCCTGTCAATGCCATTTTCTTGGAAATTTTGAGCTAGATGGTTTTCAACTGAGTCTGACAGTATTTTGCAGTTTGAAATACCATTTAAATCGTTCAATAAATCAGTTTTATCTTTATTTAATGTATTTTCGAGACTAACGTCTTTAATGCAATTTTTATTTAACTCTAGTTTTGTATCATTTTCATTTTGATTTAGTTCACTTTTACCACTCTGTCCATTCAACATTTCATTAATACTGTTAAAGTCACAATATTGGTTATTTTTAATATTTTCTGTATTTAAGATTTTTTCGTTGTCTTCATCTTTTTGACCCATTTCAAAATCAATTTCTTTATTCTTATCATTTACGTACTGATCTTGGTTTTTTGTTGAACTGATTTCAGAATTCTGAGTGATTGATTTGTAATTTGAATTTGTATTTTTATGTTTTTCAATTTGTGATTCAGTAACAATACTTTCGATTGGACTTTGATTTTGTTTAGATTCAACGGGATTAAAATTGTTAATTTCAATATTTGTGGTTAATATTTTTTGGTCAATATTTCCTGAATGTTTACTAGAATTTTCATAATTAAATTTTGTTTCAGCATCCGAGTTTACTATTGCTAAAAATTTGTTTTTTAAATCTTCCTTTTTTAACTCATTTATGGAATTAGTTTCATTTATAATTCCTTTTATTTTCGTTTTTAGTTTCACTTGTTCATGGTTTTTCTCATCATTTTTATTTTTTTCATTTTTTAACTTTTCGTTTTTGGATTTCATTAATTTTGCATTCTTGTCCTTATTAGACTTTAAATTATATGCTGATGTTGTGCGGTGTCTAATTTTCGGTTTATCAGAATTTAAAGTGTTTTTAACGGCAATTTTTAGTGATTTAGTTGTTTTATCTGTTTTCAGATCACGAATGCTTGACGATGCCCTTTTTTCAATCCTTTTATCTTGCTTTCTAATGAATTTCAATTTTTCATCTTTTAATTTTGCATCTTTGATTGTAATGGCATTTGAATTATTATTTTTTATTTTTTTAGGTGCATTAATATCCCGATTTTTAATTTCTCTGTCTCTGGATTTTGTATTGTTTGTAATTTCTAATTTACCTGGTTTGTTCAATTTCACAGACGAAGAAGACTTTGTTCGAATTTTAGTTTTTTCTTTTGATTTACAATTTAATGTTTCATTGTGTGGTTCAGAATGAACATGTTCAGTTACACCGTTTGAATAGTGTAAATAATCGCTATTTGGGATTGAGTTTAATCTTTTATATACAGTAGATCCATCCATATCTCCAGGAATTAAAATTCTCACAATTTGAGAGTCTTTATTACCCGGTATCCACACAAGTAATATCCCTGTATTTAGAGTAAATTGATCGGATTCATGTTTTGGTTTATCCTTCTTTTTAATTCTAGGTTTAATGGAAATTTTTTTTGGTTTACTGAAATCTGGTTTTTCTGGCAATTCGTCCAATTTATGAATATTTAATGAACCGAAACCGATTCGATTGTACAAATTAATTGAATCTTTATCGGTTTTATTTGAAAAATGAACCGTATATTTATCCAATTCTTTATAAATGTTATCTAAGTAATATTCATCAATACTACAAGCCAACGTACTATAATCGCGCAAACTAACAGATATTTCCTTACTTTGCTTGGTGTTTAAAGGTTCTTTCAATTTTTGTTCATTCATTTTATCATTTTTTGTTTTTTTAGTAATTTTATCCTTTTTGATATTTTTATTTTTAACTCTATCAAAAATATTGGAACGTTTTATAGGTGTAACCGAAATACTTCTTTTTATGGGCTTCTCAGTTTTGGAGTTTAACCTGACTTTTGAAATAACCACTTGCGATTTTCTTTTGTCGTCAATCCTGTTCACATTATTTTTTGTTTTGCATTCTTTTTTAGTTTGAAATTTTTGCCGGTTGTATACTATATTGGTAATGATTGAATTTTGAAAATTTAAATTAGATATTCGCATTTTTTCTAAAATGGAATTGACCGATAAAAAATTGGAATAATTTATAGGTGACAAAAAAAGGGAATCTACATGATCCAAATGTCGTATAAAATTCCAACATTGGGGTAATCTTTGATATCCTATATCCAGAACTAAAGTAAAATTTGATATGCCAAATATTGCGGAATTTGAATTTCCAGAAGGAAATATGTAAATGGTTGGAGAGTTGAATCTAATATTACCAATGACATCAGAATCTTGAAGTAAATCTGTTATGGAAGTGTGATCTAATAAAGAATCTAAAAATTTAGCAAAATGATTGGTAAGTAAAAGTTCTTGATATTCCCATGTAATTCTATTTACATCAATATAATTCTTCCAATAAGCGCGTATACATAATTTGTTAATGTTGTTTGGTTCTTTACTGTGGGGATTGCATTTAAAATTATCACAATCATTAGAATTTAAAATTTTTAAATTTAAATTAAATTGATGATACGCTAAATTTTTGGAATCTAATTTTTCAAAAAATTTTTTAATTTTTTCCATGTAACACATTGAAGAAGATGCAAATGTGAATGATGTTCCTTCTTTCAAGTTTTGATTGGTTTTATATATTTTTTCCAAAATTTCAATCAAATTTTCTTGAGAATATAAACCATCCTGTAATAACCATTCTCCTTTTGACGAGCATGCGTATTGTCCACAGTAGGATAATAGTATGTGATGACAATCAGTTTTTATTAGATTTATTAGCCATTTGTTTATAGTTCGTTCTGATGGATTCGTCAATATTACCAATTTTGATCCCAGAGATTCCCAATAGACTTGTCTACCTCCTAAATATGTATATTAAAAAAGTAACATTACATGTCATAATATGTAACATGTATAATAATAATACATTACACATTAATTTGAAATTTTATAATGATTAAAATTAGGGAAATATAAATGATAATAAAATATTGCCTGTATAAAAAAAATATATAAAGGCGCAATGTTCCAGTCATTTTTAATTTTATAAAATTAAGTACAAACAAAGTACAAACTGCGTTAAAAAATTGATTTATGATTGGTTTAAACTTTAAAGGTATAGGAATCAAATAATTTTTTTAAATTTATAAACGCATTATACTTATTACGTATTTATCATTATTTACGAAATTATGATTCATATTTCATACAGCTATCAAAAACAATCCAAACATCTCAAACTAATTCTTGAGGAAATTATATATCATAAGGTATGTATTAATCAATAGAATGTATTAATATCATAAAAAAATTTCATATAATGTTTGAAAAATATTAATTAGGTTTTATAAAAAATTGAATTACAGAAATGAGGCATACCTCATGCAATGAAATTATTATTTGGATTCAAAATATAAAAATGGATTAAATAGATAATTTGTCTAGACTAAATAAAATCAATGTCCAATTTACCACGTCTAAGCAAAGAGATATTTTGTTCATGTCGTTTTTTAGTCAAGCACACCTCCAAAAAAGATGAAAACTTAGCGGATACATGTAAATTGTGGCAAGATTTCCATAAATTTACGACTAAAAAATTAATTTAATTAATTAACAACATTGAATAAACCTGTTGTCAATTGAGTGATTTGTTCACACTTTGATTCAGAACATAGAGGGTCACTTAAAATGAAAATTGCAGATATTTCACTATCATTTTCATTAAAATTTGATGGGTTATCTATAGATTCAGATACATGAGATATTAAATTGTCTGAATTTAACATGGTGTCACTCTGTAAAACATCCACGTCGTTTGATTTAACACTCATTACAGAATGTAATGCAAAAATAAAATCAAAAATGTACTGATATAATTTCACCTTAATAGAAATCGATACAAATTTGGATACTTTCTAATTATTTACGAAACACCAGATGTCGGGATATTTAAATATAATGAAGTTTAATATCAACACTGAATTTTCAATAAAACAAATATTGCAACAGAGTAATGATTTATTATTTAACCCTAAAAGTTCATATTTTGTTTAGTTATAGTATTGCACCTATTAAAATTACATGGAAGATTATATGTTGGTTCCACCTGAAACAAATTTGAAACCACTCCTTTAAAGGATTCATAATAGTGAATAATAGGATTTTTAAGTTAGATTTTCAACGTGAGTTTATTTTTTAAGTATATAAAACTGTGCCCTCGACAGAGCTAGGTCCTGTTTGTACGTAGTACCTAACAGTAAACCTAGTTTATATATAATTAGATTTATTGTTTTATAAACATACAAACGTGGATAGCTCAGCCGAGGACTGACGTTTTCATTTAAAATTTTTTAAAATAAAATTAAGGTTTGGCAAGTTAATAACAAGAATAAGTTAAATTTTAACATGAGAAATAAAAAAATTATATTTTTTTATCAATTTTTGAGATGACCCATTTAAAAAAACTAAATATTTAATTCATTTTGAAATATAAAAGATATTTTTAGTAATTTTACAATTTATTAGGCCCTAATTAACCCCCTAATCCAGGATTGGTAAATTGGATCTCATGGGCATATGGATCTATGTAAAAATTGAGAATTTAGAATAATGAGTACAATTTTCTTTGAAATTTTTTAAAATATCTTGCTGCATCATATCATGCTAATTATTAGCAATAAAATGTATTATTCAGATTCAGATATGTCGTTACGGCATGTACAATTATTTTGACACTTTTTTACAAAGTGAATTTGACAAAAAAGATGATTAATCTCTCCAATATCGTATGTATGCGTCAATATAATCTTCCAAATGTTTACAAATAACAATTTTTAATATTAAAATAAATTGAAAAAAAATAGTTAAATCAATAAAAATTTAAAAAAAATTAATAAATGTTACGATGATCGATAAATTGTTCAAAACTTTAGAAGCATTGTCTCGAAAGTTTTTTAAAGAGCTGTGAAGTGTTATTGGATGCAAATTGAAGGTATTCAAATTCCTCATCGGGTGGTAGGGTTTACTTTTGATATTCAAATTTTCGCATAACCGTAATGTATACAATACAGCAGTGTTTCCCAAATAAGGGGCTTGACCCCAACAGGGGGCCTACATAATCTGAGAGGCCACAAAGTTAAGAAAAAATTTAAAATTAAATTAGAATCGTTAACATTAATTTGATTTAGTATTTAAATTAAGTTGCGCTAGTTAATTTATATATTCTTGAAATTCGGATTATGATAAATTTAAATGTTATTAACCCTTGCGAGACAATAACCCGTATATAAATAAAAAAGAACTATCATAACTTTACAATTTTTTGTATACTAGGCCCTGGTAACTATGGTGTCAACTACATTAAATTATGATTTATATTATAAATTATAACGAAAATAAAACCAGTAATATTACAATATAACATTTTTTTAATTGCTGTTATAATAATATTATAAACATATTCACTATTTTGTACTAATTGATTTCCTCTAAAAATATTTGTATACTGATAGGGGGGGGTCGACAATATATTTTTTGGGGAACCACTACTATACAGTACGTGCTGCTTCAAATATACATTATAAAGTGTAGTTGTACGCTATTAACTATCTAACATCATCGAAAAACCACTCAAGTACATTAATTGGTAACGTTTCTCAATCCACTAGGTCAAATCCTACACAATTTTAATTTTAACTCTTACATTTAGTATCAGTATTAATTTCGATTTATAAAATGGAATAATTTTTATATAAATTAGTACCTTAGAAATATGTTAAATAAACCTAAAAAGTCGTTAAGTACAATACAAATGAAGAAAAATTTTTAAAAAAAACGTTTAGGTACAAGTTTAAAACTTATAAAAATATAGCAAGTGAATAAAAAAAATTCTGCATCAAATGGACTGATTTCGCTCAAGCAGCTCAATTGATATTATAAACTGTCTTTAAAATATAATTGAGGAACTGAACAAAAACATGAAAATTACAATTTTAATAATAATTTAATTTAATAATTCGCGGCTAGATCATCTATGTTAGTCATAATTTCATCGTAACTTTCTCCAGCTTTCAATGTTTTTTCGAGATCAATTAATAAATTCACAGATTTACATACATGAGATACCAATTGGGGCTAAATATGAAAATTAAATTAGATTTGACATAAATTACTTCATTTCTATTCATTCTTTCAAAGTTTGATACATCAAACACACCAAATTCTCCGGCATCATTTTCACCGTCACTACCTCGTTTTTGCAATCTTAGCTTTGTTAATACAGTATCAAAAAGCTCAGAATTTTCTTCCTAAAATTTTGTAAATACAAATAAAAACGATCAACCTTAGTTCCAAGCTCAATCAATCTAATATGAACACTGCAGCGTAAGACTAAAACCATTTAAATTCATACATTGAACCTGAATACCTGTTCCTAAATTGGTTGGACAAGTGCAAATATATCCTAAATGCTCACTGTGCATGAAATTATGGCCTTTTTTGATAAACAGTTCTTCAACCTACCATATTATAACATTAACAAACATTTATATATTTATACCTGTTTGAGTCCAGTACAGAATCGATTAAACACCGCTCCCATATCTCCACCTAATTCCATTGAAATTATCTAAAATTTTTAAATTAAACAATCAAAATAAAATGTACTCTCATATGATCCTCCTCATTTATCCAAATTAAAAAGTTTTTGTTTTTATTGTGCCTAAACATTAAATATTAACATTCCATTATACATATTTCATACCATATTCCACGTGCATCAGGCCAATCTCGAGCCATTCTAGAACTAACCAATAGAGCTCCCTCTGGTTTACCAAACAAAAAGTGATCTTTAATTAACTGATTTTGATCTTCTTCGTTCATATCCATCAAAGGATAATATTTTCCTTCAAATTCACCGTCCAAAGTTTTTACAGCTTCAGAAACAATCGTTTCCACTTTTCGTCGTTCATATCGATTCATGGATGGTGGCAATGGTATGCCTTTTATACTACGACCAGTTCTGACTCGACATGAAACTACATATTCCTCATCCAACTTGTAGTCCAAAACAGTTTCTAAATCTGCTGGAGGCTGATTAACATCTTTCGGCATTTTGTGTTTCATTTCCACAATTTTGTCAAACAAATCACCAAACAACGTATAACATTCTTCATCACATGCCACAACGCCAATCATTTTTTTAATATGAGGATGTCCGGGTGTATCGACACCACATTGTATGCACATATCGATAGTGCAACCATTAGAAGTACGTAAAGGCCCATACTTTTTGTATAGATTTTTGGATAAAACTTCTGGCAAATAGTTTGCATGTTTCGTCAAATCAGGATAATTATCAGAGATTGGTAGATTCATGGTATTCAGAGCTTCACCGAGTCTATACACTGAAGTGTATTGGTCAGTCGTCACCGTTGTTACATTTTTTAAAGGTTTGGTGGTCATTTCAGTAAACTTTGGTTTAATTTTTTCAGACAATTCCTTGACGGCATTCATATGATCGGTATAATCTTCTTCATTTTCAAGACATTTTTCAATTTTAATGACCAAATGCACACTGTCAATGACGTTTTGAACAAACGTAACTTCATCAACTCCAATCCTTTCGCTGTTTGACAAATCAGATACATCAACATCACCTTCTGAGTTTTCACCTCCGCTTCCTCTCTTTTGTAACCGTAAAAGTTTAAAAAGTTCATCTGATAAATCTTTATTTTTAGGGTTGTTTAAATTAGCAAGTTTGATGAGAACACTACATCTCAAACCAGTACCAATGTTTGTAGGACAACTGCAAATAAATCCTAATCTCTCAGAATGCTGAAATTCGTGAGAATTATCATTTAACACCTTTTCAACCTTTTTCAAAGCATCACAAAATCTATCAAAAGTTGATTTCATATCACCTCCCTTTTCCATTGAAATAATTCTAATGTGATCTTCTTCGTTTACCCATACAAAGAAGTTGTTGAGCTTGTTACACCATATACCGCGACCTTGTGGCCAATCTCGTGCCATTCCACCCGTTTTCAATAGTGCTCCAGTTGGTTTATCGAAAAGAATATGATCTTCGATAAGTTTATCTCTATCTGCATCAGTCATTGTTTCTAAACTCAAAAATTTTCCAGCTTGATTATCACTCAAAGTAGATAAAGCTTCGACAATATGCTTCTCGACTCTTTTTCTTTCAGCACGACTCATTGAAGGAGGTAAAGAAAAACCGCGAATGTTTCTTCCAGTACGAATTCGACATGATATAACATATTCTGAATCCAATTCTCCATTCGTAACTAATGAATTATCCAAATTAGGTTTTGGGTGAACATGATTTGGTCCAAAACCACCATGTTTCATTTCAATTATTTTATCAAAAATTTCACTGTATATGGCATAAGCGTGTTCATCAGTAGCTAAAATTCCAAGCATCTTTTTGATGTACGGATTCGATGGACTGTCAACGCCACATTGAATGCATTTGTCCAATGTTCCTCCCAGAGGTGTAACTTTAGATAAGTATTTTATATACAACTAAAAATAATATAACTTTTACATTTACACTAATTTTTTTTTAAATAAATAAGATATAAATGATAAATGGAAAGATAATGAAACATGTAATCAATACGAATCATTGATTATATGAAATAAATAATCTATTTAAATATTGAACGTAAATTTGAGACATAATGTTGCATTTTCATGATCAACCTTTCATGACCCAGATTACCCTTTTTTTAAAAAAATTATATCAGTTAAGTTATATCTAGTAACAGTGTTAACATACAAAAAATTTTATTTATTATTCAAGTTTGCATCATTTCACGGTGTACGAAAATGATTATATATTTACCGGTTGGCAAAAATCCAAAAGTTTGGAAAATACAATGTAGTCAATCACTGCTTATTAAACTCGAGTATACACTAAAAAACCCCTAGATTCAATAATAAAGTGATTGATATAATTTATATTCATATACATATAATCTTCAAAACAATGAAACGTAACAAAATTTTAATTGAATTTAACCTGATTACATTAACAAAATATTAAAATTAATTAAAAAATTAAAAAACGAAGTGTGAGTACTATTCATTTAAGTGTTTCAAATATTAATGCTTCTTAACAATCATGACACAAATACTCAATTCAACAAGTTACAAAACGGAAATTTTATATTCTAGCTGTGTAGATTTCTTGAGATTTTAAATTGTAGTACATAATTGTAATAAATTTCATTAGACAAGCAACACTATTGATTCAACACATACATTTTTAATTTATATGCGATATCTGATATAAATTATAAATAATTGACATTAAGATAATTTAGTTAGACTAACAGTGTTTTCCATCTTAGATTTGCAGCACCCTAGCGGAATATTAAAAGCGTTGCGGCATACCAGAAATAATATTAAAATTATATTTTAAGCGGCTCCTAAATAATGAATTCCACCAATGTCAAATTTTTCAATTTGAAACTTTATAGTAGGGACCGTACAATATCTTTTGTTGTGGACCCTTAAAAATTAATATCTTGTAAATGTATATTATTATAAACTAACTTGATGTTATGTACTTGGTACAAACAGCAGCTAGCTCTGTCGAGGGCAGAATTTTTAATTTATTAGACAATGAGCGTATGATCTTAAAAACAATATAATTATAGTTATCCTCTAAAAAATATGAATCCCGAAAATTTAAAATACCTGTAGTACATAGTTTTTTCTTCCATCATTAATTTCGGGTGAAGGAGTGGTTCCAAAATTATTTCGCCATGGACCACTCAAATCACATCAAATTATCTTACTAAATTTTATTTTGTTAACATTAGTGTAAAAACTTTAAAAAACCATTTGATGATGAGATTTTTTAAATTTATTAAAAATAATATAAAAAAAGTAATCTGTGGTATTGCTATAGAAAATTCACTTTTTTGGGTTTACGATTTATGATAATTTTTAATCTTTTAAAAACTATCTCACAATTTATGTTGTATTACATTCTATGACTTTTTTCATTTTTAAAAAAAAGTACTTTGGAATTTTGGTCGTGAAGATATCCGATTATGTATTTTTTATAATTCAGGAGTCGTTAGATTTTTAAAAAAATAATTAAGATTTTGACCTTGAAGAATTCAATTTCTGAAAATGAAAATTTACGATAAAATCTAATCGACAAAAAATTAGTATTATAAAGTGGTATTTTTAAAATATTACGCCTCTTACTTTCTTAAATAAACTGTAACAGACATACATTTTTAACTAAATTACTTTATACAAGTAAAAATTACAGGAATTCAACATACACTTTACGAACCTTATACCCAGTTGATTATCATTTGTTATATCATGTTTCCGTAATAAAATTTTGGGACCATTTGTAGACATTAACTCATCAATATTTAATTTTTTTCAATATTCAATATTCTTTCCATAAACCCTCATAACTGCCTAGGCTTTTGTAAAATGTATATATTTTTAAGAAAATCATCTTTAAAATTTCAAGAGTCATTAAAATTTGTAACTCAAAAAGTGATGGAAAAACTAAATAGTATTGAACAGCCTCAAATTTTTCAAAACCGCTAATGGTAAAACAAAAATAAACTCGAGTATAAAAAGTTAAAAAACACAAACTTATAAATTTTTATACAATCATTTACAAAGTTTAGACATTGAAAATAGTAAAGTAAACAATTCTAAAAATAAAAATAGTTAAATAGTCTCAAATTACAAACACAAATAAATTAATAATTAATTATATAATGATACTTTCAAGGTGACATTATATTTACAAGTTTAATTATGCCTTAAAGATTAAAATAAATGAATATCAACAGTTCAACTCCGTTAAACGCTCCATTTTTTGGGAATCAAAAAAAATTAACTACACGTTTGAACAATTAAAGTTACTGCAAAAATGTTATTTCAAACATAAATATGTAAAATTAAATTTCACGCAAGTCTTTTAAACTAAAAAATTAACATCTAATCGTATTCTATTAACTATAATTTCGGAAAAGTTGAAATTTGTACGAAGGTATTATTCACGGTAGTACGCATGCATAAAAATTTTCATTATCTTAACATAATGAAATAATATTAATCAAATTTTATATCTAAACAAAACCAAAAATAAACCTCTTCAGTGAGGACTTCTGCCAAATAATTGTTGTGATGTTTAAAATTTGGATAATTTCCTTTGGCAAAATCATCCATGGACAACTTGGCAATAGGTCTACTTGTTCCATGTTTTTTAGATTTAATTTCAAAGCTATCTATAAACATTTTAAAAAATGGATGCCAACAAACTTGAACAAAATCAATTTTGATAAACATAATTATACTAAACCTGATGTCGATCTCCTAAATGTTTTTTCAATCTTTTTGGACAATGTCCTCATAAACTTTACCATTTAAATTTTAAAAATTTTAGATAAGTATACAAAATGGCGATAATAAATTTAAAGTTTAATTGAAATTGAATAGCCTCGTGTAATAAACATCAAGTCCAAAATATACATAATTTAAAATTTACCTTCGATTTTCGAACCACAAATCCCCATTGATTAATATTAAACAATAAAATGAGTATATAAAATATGAAATATTGTATTTAGCTTGTATTTAAGTTGTATGGAAACACAATGGGACTAATCGGTCAAAATACAATAGTGCGTTTATAAAATATACAGAGTACTATAGTATATAAAAGGTAAATAATATTATTCGAAACAAAGTTAAATTTATGAAATTATCTTTTTAATGACAAGGAATGTAGATCAATATTTATTTCAAATTTACTACATAATCACCTTTTTATATCAACATACATTCCATCACAAAAGGTAGACGTTAACGGAATGCAATTGAAATAGGAACAGTAGTCGCATGAATATAATGGATAGTAGTAAAAAATGTAAACCAACGCTCCATTTATGCACAAGCATAAGATAAGACCTACCAACCCAGATATTATGTAGGACACTTTGTATATTCTTTTATTGTTTTCATCTCGAGGTAAAGGTCGTAGTGCTAGAGCTAGTAAGAATCCAATTACGAATCCGCCGCAGTGAGCGTAATTGTCTACTACTGGTAAAAGTCCGATTGCTAGTAGGAATACAAATATCGCCAATAGTACCAATACAGTTCGCATTCTATTGTCATCACTAGACCATCGAATTATTTCAACTAAATAGTTCAATCAAATACGTATTTTAAATATCGATAAATATTTAAAAATAAGCTCTTATTATAATAAGAGACAATCGTAGCTGATGTGTTGAAAAGTCAGACATGTCGAGGCTTAAAATTCGCAATAAACTTTTGATGTTTAAGTCAAATAAATCCATAATCATAAGTAAGGTGCGAGCATAATAATTTTAATTTATGATAATTGATGAATAATTAAAATCATTACTAATGATTCATTAGTATTGACAACAAATACGAGTAATGCTCGTTCAGTATACATTACTTTATTCGTAAATTGAAATATAATACGTTTTATTATTGTCTGCAATTTACAGGAATTGATAACATTTTTAACAAAAAAACAAAACAACTTGTCGTTTTTACAGTACAGGTCGTAAATTCCTGTTTTTTACATAAAAATAGTTTCATAATAATTCACCAAACAAAGCTGCCAAAATACCGAAATGTGCTCCAGATGGTCCAGCCTATAAATAACAATTATATTAAAAAATTTAATATGAATATCAAGATTTAATCAAATTTGCAAAACAAAGACTCAATTTGCTTGACGGGATAAATGTGAAAAACCATTAACAGTTTTAATTAATTAATTAAATGAAATAAAAAACAATAATGGAATAAGTGCATAACTAATGCTAAAATTGTAATCATGAGAAATATATAAAAATGTTTGTTATAAAGCAAGCAGCACATTCCACTTTGGGTTCACATAATTGACCCTTGCTAAATAATCAACTTATTACGTTTTTTATCATAATTTTTTTAATCTTGTCTAGTAATTTCGCTTTAATGGTCCGCGATAAATTCTATAATTTTATACCAGTCCACCATGAAAAAAGTGTGGGAACCACTGAACTAGACTGTCTGCCAGTGACTTACAGTCGTTTGTGGTTCCAAAAAATAATAAAAAATTACGTCAACATAATGAGGTAAAAAAATTGCACTCATTAATGTTCCAGCTAGACCAGATAAAATGTAAATGATTGCTGTACGCCACCAACCAATCATTTTTTCAATATCTCGCATTAAAATCATTTGTATTATTACCGTTATAGCAATATGAAGTAATCTAAAATTAATATATTAACATGTAAAAAAAAGTTTTATCGGTATATTTAATTGGTGGAATTCACTGACAAATAATATTTAAAAAGTCAAGTACATTGAATTTTTTTTATAATCATTTTGAGATTTATTTCAATTTGGTAACATTCCTTCACACGAAAAATGATTTTAAATGAGCTGAATTCATTCATTATTGATACATAACCTTCCTTACTTATATAAAGAGGATACTGAATATATTTTATCACATTATAATGTTAGATAAATCAGTGTGTACTACAGGTATTTACAATTCTATTTTTTCTGAAATTCATCTTATTTATGACAATTTTTTAGGGTTGTAACCAGGTATTAGAAATAATTGATTGAAATCAATTATTTTATATAAATCAATTAATTAGCCTTTTTCATATAACTGAAAAAATATAAATTGATTAAATTTTTTTTATGTAGTTCAAAAATTAAATTTAACCGTGAAGTCGTCACTTATTCAAATTGAATTTTTTAGTGTGTGTTAGCAGGATACAACTATACCACCTGTAAATTTTTTAAATTATAGGGCTATTTGTCATTTTCGAAATGGTCTCGAGCTAGGTAGGTTCAACTGTATAGTTCTACCTAAAAACCAATTCTAACGTTATTTCACATTTAGAAAATCAAAATACATGATGTATTTTAGGGTTTCCCAACATTTTAGCTCCATTTCTACAATTAATAAAAATAATAATTAGAATTAATTCAATATTAAAAAATAAAAAATATAATAAATTTTTAACATTAATCATTAAGATGGTATCTTTCAGTTGGACCAATTTTTTTATGTTCGGTTTCAATGATGTATAGGGCAGACATCATGCCACGTACAAGACTACATTCCATTCTGTTTCAATCAGTGTGTATTACCCATTGGCATTTAAATTACGAAAAATAACAATTACCAATGTAACAATGTATCTTCGAAAATTCAAAAAAAATGTAATTTCCAAATTTATATCACCTTAAATTAATTTCAGCCCACTTGTTATGAAACCCTGATGTATCTGGTTAAATCAGAAGTAACCATACGGTCAAACTATAATTATAATAGTATTGGGCTAACTGGAGGTAGATAAAAAATTATATTCGAACTTTTAAATGTTTTATCAGAGGTATATTATCACTTATACATCATCTACTGTAATTAATAATTAGTGTCGTATATCAAGACAAACGGCATTTTAATTTTCGTACAAAAATTAACTCTGAATTTATCTTTTCCCATTAACTCTGCTGTCTATCAACCACCTCTATTTCTATTACCTTGCACCTATGACTCATTTCAATATGTTTTATTTGGGGTAAAATATTAATATCAAATTCATTTATTAAATTTACCCAGAGTGAATAAAATTTGAAGTAATAAGCCTATAAAATTGATCTGGAATTTCCGGGTTGATAAAATTAAACATTCCACAGATGTCGTTCATGCAATGTACCTAAATTAAATTAGTTTCAGCTTAAAATAAGCTTTATTGTCAACATAATACGATAAAATTGATGAGTTAGAATCACAATCCGGGCAAATAATACTAACCCACGGATGTAAGTACATTTTCAAAAAGACCGTCATTAAAGATTGTACTGTGGCGATTTTATTTTCCAAACATTAATAGTATACAAATTAAAATAGAATTCGATATATAGTGCCATATATTTCACTCCAGTGTTTCTCAACCAATCTCAACCAAAATTTACGTTCACCCGGATTATTTTAAAACGTTTCATAAAAAATATTTATAAGCATACTATATTTATGAACATTTCATAATAAACCTGGGAACATAATGTTGCTTCAGTATGAAAATATCCTTGTCGAAAATCACACTCTTCACGAGCAGTTATTACGCATTCACCTTGAATTCCATAACAACAAGGTCTACCAACAATTTCACAAGAAAGGTGGGGTAAATTTAAACCAGATGTAATATTGGCCATTTCAGTACAAATCTAGAATTATAACATTAATCAAATAACAAAAAAATCATACATACAGTGCCGGTCAAAAGTTTTGAACCCCCCAACAGAATAATACATTTTGTTTGATAGTACAAAAACTAATCATGTTTTTTATATAATGTTAAAAACACCAATACAAGGGTGAATAAATGTAATAGTTTACTTAATTATGAAATATAATAAAAAGTAATAATTGCATTAAATTTCAATTAAAGAATTATTACCAATAATTTTAAACACAAAAGTCTTGGACCCCCCCTGAATTATATTAATTTTTTGGTGATTATAATTATTTTTGAAAACTTTGATGAAAATTAATTGTTTAATATTTAGTATGTAGTCCTTTAGAAGTGACAATGGACTTGATTCTTCTTGAAATACTCTAGTATAGGTTTTGTATATAAGAATTTGGTATTTTATTCCATTTATCTAATGCGACCATCCATAGGTCTTCGACATTGCTTGGTTGTCTAATTTTAATATTTTGTTTTAATATGTGCCACATATTTTCTATGATATTTATATCAGGACTCTGTGGCGGCCAGTTTTTTAAGAGTTTAATCCTTCTTGAACTTAAATATTCCGTACTTTTTAAAGACTTATGTCAAGGTGCATTATCCTGCTGAAAAAGAGATCTTCTCAAGAAAAAACTTGACGAT
>LWCA01000975.1:0-14238 GCA_001642005.1 Intoshia linei | reverse complement strand
ACAAAGTTGTATTACTTTTAGTAATTCGTTGTTGTAGTTTTAATTTAAATTTTACATGTTAATCGAAATATTTGAAAAATATTGGTTGATAATACATGATGTTGATGTATATTAGAAATTATTTTTCACTGGGAATGCGAAGATTTCTGAGGTTGAAACTTTGTATTTATATCAACTGGAATAAGATGTATTAAAATAATCTGTGTTTTTAATTGTAGGACCGTTCATTATTTCCAATTTTTTGTTTTAATAAAATAGTTTTGAGATAAAAAAAATGAATACCAAAGCGATTTGTTGACCGTAGAGGTGTCAGTTTGTCAGATTGATATTTTTTTGTGTGTTAACTGGATATAACTGTATCATCCGTAATTTTTTTTAAAATTTTAGAGCCGTTTTCATTATTAAAAATAAGTTAATCTGTGTTTTTGATTGTGAAAATGATCTTTTTAGAGGTTGCCATTTATGATAATACTTTTAATTTTAAAAACTATCAGAGAATGTATAATTTAAAAAATTTTAAGACATGTTTCATTTTTAAAACAAAGAGTAATTTGTGTTTTTAATCATGAATATGTAAGATTTTGAAATTTATTATAACCTTAATTATTTTTAAATCTTTCTCAGATTGTATATTTGTTATAATTTTAGGATTCGTTTGAATTTAAAAAAAGGGCAAATGGTTTTTTGATCTTGAATGAATCAATTTCGGTAAATGAAACATAGATAAAGACATCATCTGTGAAAAACTATATTTGAAGTTGGGTTTTTTAAATTTTAGCATTGTTAATTTTTTAAATAAATGGTAACAGATAGACACATAGACAATTCAATTTTATATAAGTAAAAGATATTTTGTCACAATTAGTTTTATAATAAATGTATATATTGCATCTTACTATAATCATTACAGTGTAATGTGTAAAAAATTGAAAATTAAATTAAAATTTGCTATAAACTGAAAAACGCTGTTCACCAGTTGTGAATTGTAAGTTGTAATCCACATGAAATCAAACAAATATAATTACATTACTTACATGTATAATATAATTATGTAAGTATAAATTTTCATTATAATATAATGAATATATTTAAAGTTTGATTAGTTTTAAAATTAGTACACGAACCTTGATTTTAATTAACAATTCTGTTATGTTCTGTTAGATTTAAAATTATAATTATTGGTTAATGCAAGTTTTGTATTTGAACGACTACGAGAATCTAGATTCTAGATCCTACTTATATAATATGATATGCAATATTTGTTTGTGTGTGTTACCAAGAATCAAGTCCATTGTTACTTCTAAAGGACTGCATACTAAATATTAAACAATTAATTTTTTAAAGTTTTCAAAAATGATTATAACGACCAAAAAATTAAAATATTTCAGGGGGTCTAAGACTTTTGTGACAAAAATTATTGGTTATAATTCTTTAATAGAAATTTAATACAATTAATAATTATTATTATATTTCATAATTAAGTAAACTATTACATCTACTCCTCCTTATATTGGTGTTTTTAAAATTTTATAAAAAACATGATTAGTTTTTGTGCTATATAACAAAATGTATCTTTCTGTTGGGGGTTCGAGACTTTTTACCGGCACTGTATCATATAAGTAAGAATTTAGAATTGAATTTATATTATTTGTATAATTTTCTCATTCCTAAATTTTTTGAATATTTAGTATGGGCAAATATTGAATTTAATATATTTTATATTCTCATTCTAAAATAATTTATACAAGGATGGGTTTAACTTTTATATTAATTTTGTGCATATCATGTACAACTGGGATTTTTGAAACAAGAGTTAATTCAAATGAATATGGACCAAGTTTATGGATAAACAATTGCAGTTTCTTAAAATCAAATATCCGAATCAAAATGTTGGATTTCCGCCCAGTACATACTTAAAAGTGACGCAAGCATTATATTCAGGGGCAACGAACGAGGTTAAAAGAATTTACGAACAGTATATAGACTTTAAAGAATCAAGTCATAATAGTTATAATCTTTTACAATTGAAAACAAACTATACTATAAATAGGTTTGCTTTTGAAGACCATAAAGAAGTGACAAGCAAAATTAAAAAATATGGTATAGTCATTTAGAATGGACTAATGACAAAATGTTTATTACAGGATCTAAATGGAAACCCTACTTTTGATACATACACTAAAGTGTCAATTCAATTTTAAATATTTAATATTAACAGAATAATGGTACCGTTTAGAAAAAAATTGATAAAAGCAATTCGAATGAAAGGAGAATATCAGTATGTAGAAACACCTTCAGTGAAAATTGTTAAAATAAATTGTGGTAAAGGTATTAAACTGTATTTAATATATCCATTAAATGAGTATCATTTCAACAATTAAAAAGTACTGAGTGAAATTATGATGGCTGAGAAGACAAAGGTTGATTTAATTATACCACAATACGATGTTAATGTTTCACGGAATGTAAAGGATTTTGATTGGTCTAAATTTTATTCAAATGTAAGTTCTTTAAAGTTTTTTGATATATTGACCAGTTTCTGTGATAATTACAATTTGTTGAGTTCAGTATTCTTAAAAATATCTGATACACGTAGATATGTGTATGGTGAATATAAAGATGTACAATATGATGGCTTCAAGAAAATGCACATTAAGGATCCATTTTATGTGATGCAGACGATTGAAACAGGTGACAAAAATGTAGTAGTTACTGTGGCATATATACAGAATATTGATAAACATGTACAACATGGTGAAAAGCATCAAACTAATAAACATTTACATTAATTTTTGTTCATAATATATTATCTAAAGTGATTATCGGTATACATGTCGACTTTTTGGAAAATACTGCGATTTGCGTTTAAGACTTAAATTAAGTTAAACTTTAACTTGAAAATATTATTTTATCAATGTATTCAGTTATATTAATTTTTTTCTTCGTTCACAAGTTCCATACACATTTCGTCTTCATGGTCAAATTCTTTTGCATGGTCTTAACAAAAATTTATCATTATATCCTAACTTATATATATTATTATATAATACTAGCTTGGCTGGTTTGTACTTTGTACAAACATCACCTAGCTCTGACGAAAGCGGATATATCTAATTTTAGCATTAAAAATTAAATCTACTATGGTTCAAATCACTTTTACGAACCCATTAAAGTAAGGCTACAAAAATATATTATTGTAGATCATAACTTCATATAATTCTACTGAAAATTTTCCTTTTTTTTTCTTGTGAATGTTGCTTTTCTTTTTGGCATTATATTTTAAATTTCAAAAATGAGTAAAAAAATAACGTTTTAAGTTAGTATAAATTTAATTTTATAAATACGTTGCTGTAGTGTCATAATTAAATTAAAATTTACAAAATTTTTTGAAAATGAAAATTGCGTAGCAATGAAAAAAATTCCGAAGGAATGAATTATATAGATTTTCCCCCATATTTCTCTATTGGAAATGTGTACATGTTCAATGCACATTTTTTTTTCAAATTGTAGGATCAATATTTACATTTTCAATTTTTATTTTAATGGAAATATTTGAACAATATTGGTTGATAATATATTAAAAATTATTTTTCACCGGGAATGTGTAGATTTCTGAAGTTGAAATTTTATATTTATATCAACTGGAATAAACTCTATCAGAATAATCGCTTTTTTTAATTTAACGCGGACCGTTAATTATTTCACATTTTTTGTTTTTGTTAATAAAATATTTCGGAAAAAAATATATGAATACTAAAATGCTTTTTTGATCGTGAAATCGTCACTTATTCAAATTGAAATTTTTTGTGTGTGTTAACAGGATACAATTGTACCACCTGTAAATTTTCTTAAATTCTAGGGCTGTTTTCATAAAAAAAGGGTAATTTGGGTTTTTGGTACTGAAGATACATTTTTTTAAATTTAAATTTATGATAATATTTATGATTTTAAAATCCGTATCAGTATATATTTTTTTAAACTTTCCAAAATGTTTGATTTTCAAAAAAAGGACAATTGGGTATTTGACCCGTAAGATTTGAGTTTGGGAGGTTGAGATTTATTTTGTTAACACCTCCGGAAAAAACTGTAATTGAAATGTTGACTTTATAAAATTCTGAGACTTGGAATTATTGAAATAAACAGTAACAAACACACAAACAAATATTGCATCGCATATTATATAAGTAAGGATAATTTATAGTTTAATATATATTTTATGTTGTATGTATTTAGTTGATTATGTTTTGTTTCAACGTGGAACGAATATACATGTATTTTCGAAAACATTGGAGTCAATATTATGACACAGATTTCATTGATAAATCTTTTATTAAACCAATAGAAAAGTAATATACTATATCTTAAAAATTAGTTAAGAATTTTGAAGATTATAACAATAATGTTATACATTTTTATATACATGTATGTATTTTTATTCTATATTTTTTTAGTAAAACTCAATTAATTGAAAATTTATTAAAGTATATAAAAAATGTTAAGATAAATAGAAAAACTCATAAAGTTGTTTCAAAAAATCCAACTAGTAATCTTTTAAGTATCTTATTTTAACATTGTATGTAACATATGTAAACAAGAGTCCAGTTACTGGACTATAATAAATAGTTTCAATTCAAAGCAGTGTTTCCCAACCTGGAAAATATTGACGACAGGTGGGAAAATTAGCTTTATTAATGAGTTATTTTTAATGATTATTTATAGAGTGATGAGAAAATTAAAAAACTGAAGACATACACATTGTGTATATGTATTACACATATAATAACGTCACTTTAAAATTAAATTGAGAATTATTAATTTAATTTTAAAATTGCTACAAAAAATGAAAAATGACACAAAAGTGGTTTGGAAACACGGTTTTGACGTTTAATAGTGCTTCTCAGATTTTTATTTCTCTGCATCATTCAAATACGTAATAAATTCTAACTATATAAAATTAAAAGTTATAAAATTTAAAAAAACAAGTATTCTGTGACGCGTTTACTTATTCACTAATTTCTAATACTATTTTCCGATAATGATGTTTTGTAGCAAAAAGTTTTGATGTTTGATTTTTTTCAGAAATGGAATCCTTCAGACAAAAACCCAATTTCCCTTTTTTGAAAAAATAAAATAAGCCCTAACACTTAAATATAATATATCCTTGGAGAGTTTTACAGTCATTAACATTATGGTAAATCTCAGTTTCAGATTCAGAAACTTACATCTTCATGGTCAACCCCAAAATTACCCTTTTTTTAAAAATCAAAAGTCTTAGAATTTAAAAAAACATATTTTGGGACTAACTATATTAGCAATCATAACTAACTGATGTTTATACGGAGTACATAAATGTCAAGTTAGTTAATAATAAAATACTAAAAATGTGAAAATGAAACAATTCAAATTTTCAGTGAAAATTGTTTTTATTTTATTATTATTTGAAAAATGTTGAGAAGCACTCATTTAACTTGAACAACAATTTTTACAATATTGTATAGAAACTCGAGAATTCAACTTGTCTAAAAAAAAAAATAAAAAAATTTCCGTTCCAGAATATGTAATTTTTTCTGTTTATCTATTATCCGTAAAGTAATTTTAAATTGCAAATTAATATAATTTAAATAATTATTTATTATGATTATTACAAAATACACTATCAAATAATAGTAAATAATAAATTCATGGCAATTATTAGAAATATGCTTATAATATTAAAATACCAGCTGAATAGAATAGTACAGTATGTATTAATAGTTAGAAGGTTTTAAAATTATAAAAAAAATCCCAAAAATTAACCATAATATATAGGTCCAGTTGAAGTCCTTGGTGGTAAATGTATTACTCCCCTGTTGGAGATAGTTTAATACCTAATCGATAATTAATAATATATTAACTATGACTATGTAAAGACTATAAAATATATTTTTATTTAGGTAAACACACCAATAATACATAAAACAGTACCAAAATCAACTTACGAAAAATCTAGAATAAAATCAAACTTAAAAATTGCAAGTGATATTAATAAACAGGAAGCAATGGTAGTTATATTATTTTTTGTATAAATTGTTAAACCAAAAATGAAAGATATTATATGATTTCAAATATAAAATGACATAGTATAAACCAATAATAGCTGAAGGGGGTAGATCCATGGTTGCCAACATTAATTATTCTTAACCCGGAGTTTTAAACGAAGCTGAATGAAGCATGGCTGAAGCGTAGCAAAGTGTGAAATTTTTTGTGGGCCCTCTTTTACTTGGGGGTCTCTTTTTCAAAAAATAATAACAGTTTACACACAATTTTTATTGCAAATTTCAAAAGGACTTCATGATGAATACTTTAAACAAAAAAAACAAATGACACAACACAAAAGACAAGATCAAAATCAATTATTTTTGATAATTACCATACAATAGAGAAAAAATTATAGAATATAAATAAAATATGTCTGATATGATGATTTTGATTGAAATAATTAAATTACCCTGAGAAATATCACTTAACCCTGAGCCCTGAGTTGAATTAGAAAACCCGAATTCTCAGGAGGAAAATAACGCAGTGGGCAACCCTGGGTAGAAATCTCTATGATGTGATAATTTATAACACTATCAAACATTTATTTTACCAATATTATTAAAATATCAATAAATTTTATTTATTATATACAACCTAATAATTAGAAAATACTACAAGAAGCAAATAAAAATGCCTACTCTTGTGCAAATACTTCAAAATCCGATAAAACTTTACAAAACATGTTTGAAATAATCCAAGAAAAAAATAAAGAATGTGATTTTAATAAACCATCCAAAATATTAAAAAAACGTTTAAAACAAGTATAAAATTATTTATTTATTTAAATAAATTTATTAAAATGATTAATTTTATATATAGAGTGAAATAAATGTCAGAATGAATGTTGGAGCAATATTACGAGAAGGTTATTGTTATCGACGAAAAGAAAATGAAATTTATAAAGAGTAATTTTCCCGATAAAATTTAGAAATATACATTATTTAGATTGGATAAATTAAAAAGAGGTAACTTGATGAAAAGATATTTTTAATATGTAATTGTTAATTAATTATAATTACTTTAGGGTCGTTTTCTGATCAGCAATATCAAGTGTATATTAGAGATTTGGAAATGATGAATAGAAAGAAAAATGCTCAAAAGCGTTTACTTACTAAAATTGATACTAAATTATCAAGGGAGAAAGCTATATTATCAAAAGAAAGTTCTATCAACGCACGTTTAAAAATTGCTAAGAATCTTAAACAAAAGGTTTCATTTGACAGATGCAATATTTAAAGGGTGTCTACTTAAATCTAACTATTTTTACTAAAAATTAAAATTTACCAACCCTAAAATGAAAAAATCAGTTCTACCAACACTTTAGGCAAAATTCCAGTTTTACCAACCGTAAAATTAAAAAATGAGTTTTACCAACTCTTTAGGGAAAATTCCAGTTTTATTAACTCTTAAGTGAAAAAATCAGTCTTACCAACCAGAGCCGTCTTAAGCCACTTCGTAGCCCTGGGTTAAGCAAAGGACCAGAGGCCCTTTAAAGTTTTGAGCTAAGCAAAAAAGTATTGGAGCGCAGCGAGAAAAAATTTCGAGCGAAGCGATAAAAAAAATTTAGTGCCGTTTTTAGAAGCCCCTTTTTTGAAAATTAATAAGAGAAAATCAAAGAATTCCTACTTTCTTTTTTTGAATATTTACTTAATAGAAAGGTTTTAATGTTTAATATTATCATTTGAAACAGTTTTTATGTCAATATTATATGATGAACATTGTACATGTAGAATATATTTTAAATTGAATATTTACCAGAACTTTGATTCTGACTATTTTCTTTCTAGCTATTTAAATTCCCACACTTCAAAACTTATAAACTGTTTCTTAAAATATAAATGTGAAGTATTTTTAAATAAATTGGGGCTTATTTTTAAGATATTAGTGTAAAGTACTTTTATTAATTTGGTGCCTTTTTTAATGGCTCTGGGCTACAGCCCATATTGCCCATGCCTTAAAACGGCTTTGTTATCAACCCTTTAGGCAAAATTCCACTTTTACCAACCGTAAAATTAAAAAATCAGTTTTACCAACTAATTAGGGAAAATTCCACTTTTACTTACCCTTAAGGAAAAATCCCCGTTTTACCATACCTTTAGGGAAAATGCAGTAAGATTTTAACCTTTTACGGTTGGTAAAACCGGATTTTTTGTTATATGGTTTGTAAAATTGGATTAATCTCTTACGGCTTGATAGAACTGGATTTTTCCCATTAAGGATAGGTAAAAATAGATTTTTAGTTAGAATGGTTGGGTTTAAGAATATTCTCATATTTAAATATACGTAACAATAAATTTGCCATACGCCCTTATTATTTAATAATTTACTGTTAAATCACATGCAATGTTTTATATCTTTAGTTGTCGAATTTATTTTGAGAAATGATTTTATAATGCCTAGTAAAAAGTAAACATTACTTAAAATATTATTTGTTTAATTCAGTGGTCCCGATTGTGGTTCCTGGACCCATTGGGGTCCTAAACTATATATCTAGGTCAGTGAATTCAAGTCTAATATAGAATAATTTTTATCAGCTTTTGTTTATTTTTATAGGAGAATATTTTATATTTATTACAGTTGCCAGATTTTGAGAATTTATCTCGATTATCTTAGTGCATGTAGTTGGTACAGGTTATAGGAATTATTATAATACCAGTGTAAAAAATTTAATAACCGAATGTTTAGATTAAAATGGACCAAATTATATACGAAAAAGAACAAAAAAAGTCTAAAATAAAATTAAAGTAAATATTAATAAAATTCATAATTTTTTTTGACATTTTTAATTATACATTTATTGTATGTAAATAAAATTATACAGAAATACCGTTAAATCAATCTTAAATAATCGTGAAAACTATAAACATGCGCGCAATGAAATCGTACAGAAAAACTTGAATATTGGTATAATTTTTAATTATTAAAAAATTATTTGATTAGGGAATAAAAATTAAATAATTTACTTTCCATTAATAAATAATATATATTATATTTTTTGTTGTTATGTTTACTTTTAATATAGGTCAAAAAATGAGACTTGAAAATATGAAACGAATGGAAGATGTTAAAATTAATGTACTAAATATTTATTATTTTTATACTACATACTAAGCTTTGCAGGCTCAACATTTCGCGACTATAATCCATTGTCTTGGTCTAAATTTTTGATTAACCCCCCCTACCACTCTAAATGTTTTATTTTATAAAGATATTTAATTTCTCATTTCCAATATATTAATTATTACACATATACAGCGACCATATACAATTAGTAGTACTAATTAAGTATCAATGAAACAATTAGTTTTAATTAAAATACATGTACTAGTAAATGATATAACAAGTAGTATTAAATGTAAATTACAAATTTTAAATCGCCCGGTCAATATTCCAATAAGGTTTTGTACGACCAGGCTCGTATGCGGCGTTATGGGCGTTTAAAATGTATTTAAAAACAATTTAGATGAAGAATGAAATGCGTGAAAAATTAAAAATTATTGCAAAAATTAAAGCTGTAGATAAAGTTTCAGTTAAACGATTCAATCAAATTGATTTATCTAGCGATGCAGGATATGGGATACTAGATGAAATGTCTATATCTGAGGTATAGATTTTTATATATGTATATGAGTCAGCAGTTGAACCAATTAACAAAATTTTATATACAATTTTAATTGTAGATTTACTGTTAAAAAATACATTTAGTTGAAAGAAAGGCTTGTTTTACTGAAATTTGATCGTGAAAATAAAAAAAAAGAATTACATCATATGATTGTTATAAATAAAAAGGTATATTAGTTTAATCTTATTAACCGGTTCAATTATACATTTTAGTGGGCTAGAAGAGATAATTTAAATTTTTATTAATATAACCCTAAATATCTGCTACATAATTGAAGTCATTATATGAAAGTCCCTTAATTTTACTTTTTTATTTTTAATTTTCGTTTTTTTAGACTAAAAAAGAAAATTTAACAAAAGAAATGGAGTTAATACACAAACATCGCAACATTAAGAAAAAAGAAATTAATTTAATAAAAGAACATAAAAATAAGTAAGTTTTGGCTTAAAAAATATGTCTTTATTATTACATGATGTTAATGTGTTAATAAATTGTATATAACATTATAATTTTAGGGAAATGGACATATTGGATAAAGATTTTAAGGACCTTTTGATAGAAAAATTGATACATTTACAAAAGAACAAAGATCAGAGTCAACATTTCTTGGAAATCTCGAAAACCGGAAGAAAAAAATCCATTGTGAATACGGATGGAATAAGATTAAAAGTAACGGGTTCGAATGATAAAAATTGTGAAAAATCTTGAAAAGTGTTCTTAAACTGGGATCCACGAAATATTTATTATTTATTTATTTATTTTTATTATCAAATTTATCATTTAATTGTATACAGTAAAGTAAGTTGAATGTCAATTATTTGTACAATTATTTATGTGTTGTCAATTATTTAAAAACTAAGACCTTGGATTATAAAAAGCACAAATTTAATGTGAATTGAAAGTTTGGTTCAAAAAAAATCTTAAAAACCCCTCTTGAAAGTTTGGTACAAAAAAATTCCTAAAACCTCTCTTAAAGTATGGGATAAAAAAATTCTAAGAAACCCCTGTTGAAAGTGAGAAGGGGAGTTAACTACAAAGTGTATAAAAAAGGTTAAGAAACCTGTTCTAGATAATGGACGTCTGTTATTCTTACTATATTCAATATTTTATAACGGTTATTTGGTTGGCATAAACCCCATTGTAATTATGAGGTTTTAATATAATGTTTTCCCAATCATTTAATATGTCATCGCTTAGGCAGACTATTTTTATCAAATACTTTTTTAATGATAAAAATTGAACTAAATAAACATTTTTTATTTAAAATAACGTATCACATCTTATTAACCTTGCCGCGAGCGACGTCATTTGAATGAAAAAAATTTTAAACCGAAAAGTGGATTAAAATTTAATTTGAAATTTTGATCGAAGACACGCCCAGTTCGGGAAACTTTATTTTGAATTAATGGTTAATTTAATTTATTTTAGACAATGGATGAAAATGTATATAAAACAATTGGAGATAATATAATAGTGTCCAACTTATAGTAATTTTTAGACAATTTATCAATCTGTATATTTTGTCAAAATATGTATCAACTTTAATAAATTTCAATTTATATTTGTGGACCCTGTCGATTTTATTTTTCAAAAATGTATCGGTCAGAGATGATTCTGAACAATGACTGAAACTCCAAACGGACGGTAACATGTACAATAATTGAAAAAGTACATTTCTCGTTCGTAAGTACATACTTCTGTTTTCTCGTCAACCACGTTAACGTAACGCAAATGCATGATTGTATAACACAAATTATACAATTACAATGTACAATTACGTGTAATTGGAATGACAATATTATACAATTCTAAATTATCAGCTAGTCATCTCGAAACTAGTGACCGTATATCAAATTGTGTCTATAACATAGTATAGCTTCATGCATTTAATTTTATTTTAAATAAAAGACTAATACTGAAGCAAAAATTAATTAACTAATAAATTACAATTAATGTAATCAAATTGGTAATTAACGTGATGGTTTCATCATAAATTAATATTGAGCAAATTCTTATTTTCATAATAATAACACCAAATATCAGACCTCTTAGCGTCACATCGGGCATACTTCACTTTACCTTGATGACAAACGTTTATTATATTATACTATAAAAGGGTGGTCCATTTGCTGGTCCCACAAATTTTTTTAAATATATAAATGACTAATTTGTAAAATGTAACCTAAATACAATGACGTTTTTGAGTCTCACAAATTTTTAATATTTAGAACTAAGTACTCAGAAAAAGGGATTTTTCTTATATACAGATGTAGAGACTAAAATTTTGGTTTTTTATTATGTGGTTAGATGATTTTTCGTAAGATTTGGTAAAATCAAAGTTTTCCAAAAAATGTAGAAAAAGAGATTTTACCTTAACTTAAGGGTTAAGGGTTAGTAAAATTCTATTTTTTTGGGGGTTGGATTAAATTTTTTTCTCACAAAGTTTTTTGTAATATCGTAAGAAGGAGATTGAAATGGTATTTTTTATTAATCTTTATTAATGGTGGAATTTTTAAAATAATAATTTAACGGTCGTTTAGGCTTTCGGATAAAATGCCAACATCTGGCAACTCTGCAATACTGTATTTTACAAAAATAAACTAATTTTTTAATTTTGCTTGTAATAAAGCCAAAAATACTGATAACACCTTTGATCATATAATATTATATTGTAAAATATAAAAATTATCTCAGTGTAGTAAGGTGATTCCCAGCCTGTTAGTATTTACGCACGTGTGGGTAATTTATTTTTCATGGGTAATCGCAAAATTTTTTTACTTTTTTTTGCGTCCCATTCACAGTGATGGAGATTGCGAGAGTCATGTTATTGTGCAAGCTACATTTTCATATATAGAGTCTTTCAGGGTTAAAAATCTAATTTCCCCTTTTTTTGAAAAAAAATTATTTTTGTTAATTTTGTAAAGTTAGATTTTTTTAAAATTTATATGATTCTTATTCGAATAATCTGACAATTCAATATGCAGTTAAAAAAATATTGTGGATAATATTAAAATAAGTACTATATATGTGTAATGTAGTTAAAAAGGTTGGGAAAAACTGGTGTAGTTAAACTTTGATTCAAATTTATGTGTCCTGGTTAAGTCGGTGACACAGACTCTGATTCTGCAATACAAATATATAATTTTGTTGTCTATTAAATCGAATATATACCTAATTGGATGTTTTTATATTCAAAGTTGTTTTTAATTTTCATTCTTGAAATTTCCAATATATGCCTCTATCCATATTAAGTATCGAATTTTCATTATAATTAATTGCAAATGCAAATAATTATTTGCAATTTGAAAATCCTATAATTACTAATTCTATTATAGTAAATTTAAACACAGAAATGTTATTAAAACGAATAAAATCACATTCAATATATTTTAAAATTATAAATGAATGAATAGTAAAACGAAATTGTTTGAAACTCAAAAATCTGTTCACATACATGTACTAGTGCATTGTAATTTAAACACAATTTAAAATAAGATAACAAGATTTTGAATTATATCGATTTAGATATAATAAAATGTTGACTTTTTATAATTTTTATAGTAAAAATTTATTAATTTACCATTAACTTTAAAATTTCAACCGTTATCTACAATTATCAGATCAAACTGATATACATAAAATACGTATAAGACAATTATAATCCACGTTTTCGGAAAAATCAGTAGGCTCGTTAGTTATTTTAATAGTAGATCATTTTTCATTTTGTTTTTGAATTTCACAGACAAATTTTTGTTGTAACAAATAATAATAAATATAACAATAATAAAATTTCACAAAGTGAAGCCTTAACAATCAAAAAAAGCACTTTAAAAAAGTTTTGGAAACTACTCCTTTAAAGGGTTGGTAATAGTGAATAGTAGCATTTTTAAGTAAGATTTTATTGAATTTATTTTTTTGGTAGAATAAAAATTTGCCCTCGGTAAAGCTAGGTGATGTTTGTACGTAGTACATAACAGTCAATCTAGTTATTATATAAATTAAGTAAATCTTAAAAATAATTTAAAGAACTGTAGCATAAATTTGAAATTTTTGGAATAACAAAAATATAATTGGTAAGGTATACAAAAAAAGGATATAAGTGTATATCAAAATTAAATTTTTCAAGTAAAATAATAATAAACAATAATTTTATTTTATTAAACAATACATTCAAGTAACGATTTTGAAGTATTTGGTCTGCCTGTAAATAAACAAAGTAAATTTAAATATGTCGCATTGCCTGTATAATATTTTTATTGTTTCTGGACAAGTGAAACCATTTTCGATCCAAATCATATGAAAAACACAAAACGTCCATTATGAATATATCAATACATATATTATTTGGTAATTTGGATTCTAATCAACTATAATACATTTTTATTAATCTTACCGTTAATATTTTGAATATAAACCATGGTAGATACGGTTAATTGTACAATATTCACATTTTCGTTAATAAAAATTTTAATCAAAACCTGTAATACAGACCCGTCCATATGTTTTGAGCACTTAGTAAAATCGCCGCAATCTGTATA
>LWCA01001071.1:0-12564 GCA_001642005.1 Intoshia linei | reverse complement strand
TTATCACAACTTTAACAAAAAAAATATAAAAAATTTTTCAGTGAATTTTTTTTTTTGCCTTGAAAATTGTTTTGGCCCACTGTCAGTCACAGAGGATGCAAATCGGTGCAAACTAATAACTAATATACTCGAATATTATATAGTATACTAATTAATTTAATTTATCATATTTAATTAACTTTGTTTCAATTTGATACGTGTTTTTATAAATGTAATGTTGTGTGACCATATGGTCACACTGGGAGTATATGGGTTAATATAAAAAAATTTCAAAGCGCATTACCAAATCAAAAAAATCTGGCATAAAAACACTTTCTTCATCTATTTCAACAAATGTTAGTTTTCTTTGATGCTTTAAAAAAATTATTACATGTCTAAATTTTACATACAGTTTTTACAGTCGCACTACGGTCCTTGGTCATTGTTTTAATTTACATGAAATTAAATTGGTAATAATTGTAATGCTCTATTTAATCAATGCATTGAGTAATTTCATTTTCTTGGTTATCTATTATATAATTTGTTACTCTATTTGCAGTTTTATTATTTTTGTGTTAGTAAACATATCTGTGAAGTGGTGCAACTTTTGTTTTTTAAAGTTTTATTATAATTAGGATATTAATTATCATCATTAATTTTGTTTAAAATTTCAATAAAACAATTATATTTGCATTGGTTGATTCATTATTGATAAGACAAGAATCGGTTAATTTTAGCGATATAAAGTCGAAGCGACACTAAAAAGAATGGTTTATCAATCTTTGATTATGATATTGATATAAATTGTGGAGAGTTCTTGAATGAGAAAAGTGTACAATTTCATCTAACTTTAACGTTATACAATAAAGATTTTACAAAAAAAGTACTCAAAATGATTGCTAAATATTATGAGTCTAAAATTATGAATACAAAATATATTTCAGCAATGTTATAGTAATTCCCGAGATTTCTGAAAAAAATAAGGACATACATGTATTTGATTTATGTTTGTTATTACTATGAAAATATGATTATATTATAATATTTACCATTTCAAAAATCCCACCACTAAAAAAATTTAATCAAAAATACCATTTCAAGCCCTCATGGAAAAATTCACTTACACCTTATTCTTTTCAAAAATTCGATTTTACGAAATCTTATAAAATAAATCCACTTCATCAAACCACAAATAAAAAATCTAATTTTCCAGCTACCGACTTTATAATATTGTTCTCCATGTTTAGTTATACAGTTGATTTTTTAAATTTGTTCCTAGCTCAATTTTTTTGAATTTTATGAACGTTTTAATTTATCAAATTCTGGCTAAATAGCTGTTTTAAAAGTTGTTTAGTTTCTATTTAAATTTTATTCAAAATAATTTGACAATGAGAATTTGAAATTTAAACATTGCGTAGGAATGAAAAAAATTTCAAAGGAATGAATTATATAGATTTCACCCATATTCCTTTATTGGAAATGTTTAGACGCACAATGAACATTTTTTTGAAATTGTAGGATCCATATTTACATTTTCAATTTTTATTTTAAATATAATTTTTTTTTAATTCGAAATATTTGAAAAATATTGGTTGATAATATATTAAAAATTATTTTTCATCAGGAATGGGTAGATTTCTGTGGTTGAAATTATGTAATTATATCAACTGGAATAAGCTCTATCAGAATAATCCTTTTTTAATTTGCTGACAGTTAATTATTTCACATTTTTTTTTTAATAAAACATTTCGAAAAAAAATATATGAATACTAAAATGCTTTTTTGACCGTAAAGTCGTCACTTATTCGAATTGAAATTTTCTGTTTGTGTTAACAGGATACAACTGTAAATATATTGTATATTCTAGGGCTGTTTTCATTAAAAAAATCAAGATAATTTGTGGTTTTGGCCCTGAAGATATAATTTTTTTAAATTTAAATTAATGTTTATGATTTTAAAATCCGTATCAGCGTATATATTTGTTTAAATTTTCCAACTCGTTTGATTTTCAAAAAAAGGGACCACTGGTGTTTTTGACCCGTAAGATGTGAAATTGGGAGGTTGAAATTTATATTATACGTCCCGGAAAAAACTGTAATTGAAATGTGGTCTTAAAAAAATTATAAGACTGGTAGTTATTTCAATAAAGTGGTACACACACCAGAGCCGTCTTAAGCCACTTCGTGGCTCTGGGCTAAGCAAAGGACCGGACCCTTTAAAATTTCGAGCAATCGATTAAAAAATTTAGGTTACCTGTTTAGAAGACAGGGCTAACTGTTGGTTGGAGACTTAAAGTATTATTTTATTTAGTATTAATAAAAGCATTATATTTTAAATTGAATAATTACCAGAACTTTGATTCTTTAAACTATTTTCTTTCTAGCTATTTGAATTACGACACTTCAAAACTTATAAACTGATTCTTAAGATATAAATGTGAAGTACTTTTATTAATTTGGGGCCTTTTTTACTGAGGGGCCGTGGGCTACAGCCCATATTTCCCATGCTTTAAAACGGCTCTGACACACACACAAACAAAAATCGCGTAGCATATTATATAAGTTAGGATTCTTTGGACATGACACCTCAAAAACGTTTTACGACCTCTTATCATGAGGTCTAGTAATTTAAAAATATACTAGTCTCGAAATGATTAAAATTGATAAAAATATAAAATAAACCATATTTATAACATTAAATTTCAAATAAATAATCGGTAATTGCTTCCGAAAAATTGTTTAAACTTTTTTGGATTTAAATTAAATTTTGATATAAATAAAAATTTAATTTAATTTTTTTGGTCACATAATCATTATAATGAAATATAATAAATAACGAAAAGGTATTATTTATTTGTAATAAGAAATTAAATATCTATTAAATTTGTGATTATACATTATATTATACTGTATTTATTAACGTAAAGTAATAATTATTTGATACCATGTAATTGTAATGATATATACATAAACCACAAATAATTTGGTTTATATTTACAACATATTCATACACAAACTATTTTATCTATAAATAAATTCAATAAAGTATACATTCATAACGTAAATCAATTATAATTGATTTTACTATAACGTAATTGGACATATTTTGACTGAACATAATACATAGTTTTATATTTAATGTAACAATTTGAACTAGTTACAAATCCTCCTCAAGTAAATACTTGGAATGGCAATATTACAAATTTGATATATGGTGGGAGGTTAACCAAATATTCCGCCAAAGGTTCCGCATATAACAATAACAAGAATTATCAGGCAAATGAGTATACATATTTTTTTCTACAAAGATTGATTAGTTTACAAATAATAACATAACAAAAACAGTTTAATTACACACAACAACTACACAGTCTGAGGTGTATTAGGGGATAAGGTAGAATTTTTTGCCACTATTACAGTTGTAGAACCTTGAGGAATGACAGAACTTACAGTCACAGTTAATATTATAATGAGTAGAATTAAAAAAACAACGGCACAAACAATTTTCCTCTACAAAGACAACATTTAAAAAGACAACATCAAATACCTTTCTTGCGCTACTTTGAAATTGAACAGCCTTTCGCGTGTCGCTTTTGGCTGTTTCAATGAAATCTACAGATTGTTCAACATTATATTCAATTCGGTCGATCAATTCGCCCTAACATGAGTATTTTAATATATAATTGATAATTAGCAAAATATTATATAGTCTATAAATAACCCCGATGGCAAATTATGTCATAGTCAAAATGCACATATAAAATATATATTATAATATATAATATGACTAAATTGATGAGGGAATTATTAAATGAATTAAATGTACTTGGGACTCGACCAAATTAGCCATATCAATAAACATTTCGTGTAATTCCTTTATTGATTTTTCTAATTTAATAATGTCGTTGTGGCGGGCTTGTATGTCTTTGAGGTACTGTTTGGCTTGTTTGGTTTCAGTAACAATCTAAATTGGCAATATTTCACAATTACACACGACATACTCCTTGAGTGAATATGGTAGGATTTCCGGATTCAAGCATTGTTTCAACTTCTTCGTTACTTGTGTTCCGTCCGGCTTAATTAACAAATCAATAAAAAACGATGTACAACATAGCCTCTAAATGATATATAGCATACATAGTTCCAACTGCCTCCGTATACGGTCTTTGCAGTTAATGCGAAATTGTTGTTGACAGTCGTAGTAATGGCTCATTATGGTCGTCAGTTTGTTGGCGATACTACTTGCCTAGCATTAGTTATATTATGCCGCATCATTTAAAGGTAACATTTACACACGCACATTACAAGACAACACAAATTAAACACACACTTACCTATTTCCATTTGTCTCTGTATACGAGCTTTGCAGCTATCTCTGTATTGGATTTGTGCCGTATTGTAGCAATTCATGGCATTGATGAATTTTCGGGAAATGGTAGAATACTGTATGGTTTGTGCGTAATGCAAGTAAAATTAAATAATAAAATTACTTGGGTTTTTTTAATACGGATGTCGGCTCCATTTTTATTAGCTATTTCTTCCTGTTCAATGTTTTGTTCGATTACTAGAAAAAATAAAATAACAATCACAGCATTACCTTTTAATTTCCCTCTGACTTTGTTGGCGGTTTTTTTAATTTCACTCATTATTTCTTCCAGTTCTTCTTTCATTTCTATACAAAAATTACTATATAGAAATGCACAAATTACTATCGTCGGTTTGAGGCAAGGCAAGTATTGAACTGTGCCGTTTTTTTACGGCTTCTATGTTGTTGTTAATGTTATCAATGTTTTTTCGAATTTCGTCTACCTAAACAGGTAAATTTGACAAATCAACCAAACCATTTCGAAAAATTCTTGCATATAGACAGGACCGTCTACCTCGACCCGGAACTCAGCACCGTCTTTCTCCTGACACTAAAAAGGTATTAAATAATAAGGTACAATACACAATTACAGCTTTCACAGCGTTGATGCGATCTTTGGTCATTTATTATTGATAAAACAGGAGGAATGTTTATATAGTGAGAGTTAACACATTAGCAATTCAATAAATAGAAAACAAATACATGAATATGAAATGTACAATTATTTAATGATTTTCATTGTCAATTAAAACAATTTAGTGAATTATTCATGTAATGTAATTTGGATTAATGGTATTCTAGGGTAGTAGAGTTGAAAAAAAGTTTCAGCTAGTTGTTCTCAATAAAATTTCATTCCAAAATAGCATTATAGTTGATACGCTTACTACAGTAGTATTGAGTAAAATGGTTACAATTTGCAATCCATACGTTGAACTAAATATAGTTGTTATGAAACATGATTTAAGTTTAAAGTGCTCTCATAGACGCGTTTGCAAAAATCGATAGGGATTTCAGGAAAACAGTGGCGATTCGAACAGTATTGCGACAGACATTTTATCTATTTCATCGCTAGTTTATAAATGAGTAAGGAAACAAGTTTATTTCCATAAATAATTGGTGTGAATTAGTAAGATTAATTAGATAAATTGTGGTTAGCAATACGTTCCATCTCTAACCAACCTAAAGAAAAAATCAATTTATATTGAGTCTACAAAATCAGTTCAATATCAAGTTTCACATATTTATATAAATACAATATTAATATCGAATTAAAACATAACATGATTATAATTTCATTTTATTAAAATAATTCATCCAGTAGTGTTTAGGATAGTTACAAATTAAATAAAGATATCCATGCAATATATAGACAACATAAAAGAGATATGCCTTGTACGGTTAGGAAATCAAGTGAACGGATACCGTTAGTTCTTGAACGAGTTATCATTTTAAGTATTTCGTCCATCAGAATTACTGGTATAGAAAATTTAATTACAACTATCCACTCCGCAAATGACAAAGGCGAAATTTGAAAAACAATCTAAATTAAAATGTTGTATATATTTTAAAATGTCACTTTGAAAATATAATCAAAATTATCCATCAATCATAAATTAGTTTTGACAATATTTAGATGATAAACAATGATATTAATAAAAATAGGATGAGATAACGGTCATCCACCTCCTATTTAAAAACAGTCAATGTATTTATTATTTATTTTCAATTATCAGTTAAATGTATATCGATCAGAACGTCAGATTAAACAAGACAATTTTTTCAAACGATCCATGTGAATATTAGAAATTTAAACAAGTTAGACATTTTTGGACTATTTTTTTCAATTTATAATACCGCACCATGAAACTTGTTATATTAAAATGACATTTTTGGGGAAAGGTAATGGACCAGCTTGACTACTAATTTAGAAAGAATAATATTTATATCAAAATATTGATCAATCAGTGAATAATTTTAATTATAGAAATAAATATGTTATATTTGTAATTTATCTCAAAATACAATGTAGTTGAAAAAAATATTGGTATGCTGGTAAAAAATAATCCTCACCCCTAGTATATAGCATATATAATGAATAAGTTCAATTGAAAAAAGGTAAATTGATTTGAATAAACATTTTAAACTGAAACCTCTGTAAATCGAAAGCAAAACAGTTAACAAAATTTTCAAAATTCTGAAAAAAGTTTTATATAATCCGCTTAATATGTCGCTAGTGTAGTAGTTAAAAATTACATTAAAGAATGGTACATATAGAATAACAAAGTGTAATCCCACGGATAAAGACACAGCAAGTATGAGCCACATGTTCGACCATGGTTTCATGATTAATAACGATTGATTTTCAGAAATGCTAAATAAAAATGTTAAGAATAATGAAATTACTTCATTTAAGCGGGGTGAAACCTTTTTCATTATTTAGATACTTTTAAATAATATACAGTAGACCTCGAACGGGTGACCACTTTTTAAGATGATATAACAAAACTATACTAATGTAAATTAATTTCACTTCAAAAAGTAACCACTAAATATTAAACACACACTACCGTACACGAAAAAATCTCATTTTTTCAAATTCTTTCAAAATATTATATTTTTTAATGTCATTCAACTGTTTTTTATCTCAAATATGAACTGTAAAGTCCAAATCTATGAAGAGATGGCTAGTGTCTATTTTTGATTTACAAAGTGGTTACTTTTCGAGAGTTTACTGTATCTCCTTTTTGAGGGTAATTTTAGAATGTTACTGAAACTTTAAAAAACATTTGTCAATATATTCCACATTTTTAAGAGTGATGAGGCCAGCTGTACACTTGCCCGGAATTTAAGACCAAACCTAAGCATACATTAATACTAGTTGTTACAAAGAAAATTGCCGTTTATAATAAATAATTATAATACAATTTATCTAATTTCACAATCTCTTATAAGTTATAACTTTTCAAAAATTGATAGCAATCACTTAATCAAAATTTATGAGAAATTGAAAAATATAATTTCAAATCTTGGAGACCTAGATCAAATCGACGAATCCAAAATAGAATTTAAAAACAATTTATTTTTATAAATTTTAAAGGCTGCCGCTATATTACTATTAGTTCTTACTATACTATTACTATAAATTCTGGTTAATGAAATTTAATGTAACCCCTTTTGTATATTCCTGAAAGTAGATTAGATTTTAATTAACAAGTGACCTGGTTAGTGAAAAAGTTAAAACCCCGATCAGTAATTTAGTTCAACTATAAAATCATCAAGGTGTTTTTTCTTGGAAGAAAAAATTATGTAGTTGCTTTTTTCAAAATATTAAAATAAAAATAAAATTTTACCTATTAAAAGCATTCAACATTTCGATAAAAACTAAAACAGAAAGAGCCATGGTTTTGGGTTGATTGTATGAAAAAACGCTACAGTCAACATTATTAAACTCCTTCAACCCAGTTGAACAAGATAAGTGATTTGTCTAAACAAAATTTACAAAAAAAAATAAATATATACGATTTGAAAATATGTCAATTGAGGTCCATTTTCGAAATACATAAACCACCATAATCCGGACCCAACAGTTGCACACCCTACATATACTCCAATGAAAAGATATCGCATAAACAGCCATTTATTAATAAGAGGTTCTTTAGGACTTCTAGGAGGTTTTTTCATTGCTTCAATATCGGTTGGATTGAATCCTAAAGCAGTAGCAGGTAAACCATCAGTAACTAAATTAACCCATAATAACTGAACAGGAATCAGAACTTCTGGCATTCCCAATGCCGCTGTGACAAAAATGCATACAACTTCTCCAATGTTACTCGAAATTAAATATCTTATAAACTGTTTCATATTTGAGTAAATAGCCCTTCCTTCCTGAACGGCTGACACAATACTTGCAAAATTATCATCAGCCAAAATCATTTCTGAAGCAGACTTTGCTACTGCCGTTCCAGAACCCATAGCAATTCCTATTTCTGCCTTTCTTAGAGCTGGCGCATCATTAACTCCGTCTCCCGTCATTGCAGTGATTTCTCCGTCACTTTGTAGATACTCAATAATCTTGCTTTTATGTTTTGGTTCAACTCGTGCAAACAATTTAGCCTTTCTGACAATTTCCATTTGCTGATCAGACGAAAGCATGTCAAACTCTTTACCAGTTATAGATAAATCTTCACAATCATCTCCATCCTTGAAAACTCCAATTCTTTTACAAATTGCAATAGCCGTATCCTTGTTATCCCCTGTTATCACAATAATTCTAATACCCGCATCCAAACAACAATCGATGGAAAGTTTAACTTCTTCTCTGGGAGGATCAAGCATGCCTAAAACTCCTACAAATGTAGCATTACTTTCATAATATCCAAACTTTGCATTGTCGGTAAAATCAAATTTATCGATTGGAGTGGGACGATCCACACATGCCAAAGCAAGACATCTCAAAGTATCGACACCTGTTCCATACTGCTTAACCTTTTTCAAAATTTCTGATCTAATTTTTGGCGTGAGAGTGACACGCGAATCGTCGCCTAGTCTAACAAAATTACATCTACTTAATACAGCTTCAGGAGCGCCTTTAACAAACATTTTCGGTTCTGTAGAGTCCTTGAGAGGCACACAGTACACAGACATGGATTTGCGGTTGCGAGTAAACTCTAAAGTAAATTTCGTTTCGTATAGTTCTGATAACGCCCTTTTTACAATATTGGTTAAATCCTTGGGAGAGCAGTTAGATTTATTCACGTTGACAGTGTTCATTTTCTCGGTCAAAACTACTAGAGCAATTTCGGTAGATTCGCCAATTTTTTCATACGTATTTTTATCTTTATTATAATTTAAAGCTGAATCGTTGCAAAAAGTACTAATTAATGAAATTTCATGTAATTGGTTGATTTTTGAACAATCCACCAATTTACCATTTTCGTATATTTCTCCAGTAGGGTTATACCTAGAGCCTGTGATACTATAATCTCGCATATCCGGCATACCGTCAACGATTTTATCGAAAATAAACAGCTTACAAACAGACATTCGATTTGTAGTTAAAGTTCCTGTCTTGTCGGAGCATATCACTGACGTACACCCTAAAGTTTCGACGGATGGAAGAGATCGGACGATTGCATTTTTCTTGGCCATTCTTCTGGTTCCCAAAGCCAAACAAGTTGTGATGACTGTTGGCAACCCTTCAGGAATAGCAGCAACAGCTAGGGCTACAGCAATTTTAAAATAATATATTGCTCCCACTATCCACGATCCGCCATGTATAGGGTCATTAAAATGACCAATATTAATAGCCCACACAGCGATACAAACTAAACTGATTATTTTGGACAATTTTTCTCCAAACTCATCCAACTTGTTTTGCAAAGGCGTTCGTTCAGTTTCAGTTTCAACAATTTCAGTTCTAATTTTTCCGATTTCCGTATTGAGGCCCGTATAAACGACAATTCCTCTAGCCTTACCTGAAGCAACATTTGTTCCAGAAAAAATTATGTTTAATTTATCTTGATTAACTGCGTTTTTCTCATCAATGACATCACTGTGTTTTAAAACACTCACAGATTCTCCAGTTAAAACTGATTGATCTATCCATAATGTCGTAGACAGAATATTACATATTCTGATATCTGCTGGTATTTTGTCCCCGACTGACACTTCCACAATATCGCCGGGAACCAAATTTTTAGATTTAATACTTTGAATTCCCAGATGGTCACTTCTAATCACACGTGCTAGCTCCGGTTCGTATTCTTTTAAAGCTTCTATTGCGTCATCAGCATTCCTTTCTTGCCAAACACCAATAATGGCATTAAGAATCAAAATTATTAAAATTACGAGTGGTTCCACAAAAGCAGTTAATTGGTCTGCATTGTCTTCAAATAAAGCTAAAAACTAAACAATAAATAAGAATTTAAAAAATTACAAATGATATGACTGCTGCAAGCAATAGTATTTTCACTAACAAATCATCAAATTGTTCCAAAACCAATTGAAACAAAGATTTTCCTAAAAAGTCAAATAAAACACGTTATAAACAATAAACCTTTTTCTGCAGGCAGTTCTAAAATGATTATAACAAAATTTACAAATTACTTTACCGTTCAGTCCATATATTTCTCTGTTTTTCAATACTTGTTTGTTGGTTAGACCAGTTTCGGGGTTTACATTGTAAAATTCAACAATTTTATCCAGTTTTAAATTGTGCGAATTCTCCATTAATTTAATATTGTTTTCTAAAACTAAGGCTTAAATGAGTATATATCGTCAAATTTTATATTCGACGTAAATAACGTGTTGGCAAGTTATTCGATAACTCTGTTATTGATATTATTAGATATTGTTATGGATTAACAGTCTACAACTATGCATTAAAACTTTATTACCGAAAATTTAACATTTATTCAACATTTTTGTAAATGTAATTCTATTAATGAAGTTTCGTAAATGTCAGCATGCTTCACATGTAACCTAATTACGTCACCCAATTGTAACTGGATTACAATCTCACTCGTAGCCCAATTGTATTTGTCAAAATCTTTCAAAAATAATATTCAACAGGCGCTCAACATTTTTAACCTTTCCATATTACAAATTATATATTACCAATAAATATGCTTCATCCAAAAATAATTCAATTATTTATCTATTACACTATATACTAATTATAGGACATTTGTCCAGTTATTGAAAAATATTTTATAATTGAAATTTAATATTTATTTATATTGATTGTAACATCAATTAATTATTTTTCATGCGTATTGTTTTTTCTTTCTTGAATGGCGAGAATAACCGTCGAATCCGTCCTCTGCATCAATGGGTGGGTAAGTTAACGCCTAAATAATTACTTATAGATGAAATTTCATATATAATTGTAAATTACAATTATATATAGACTTAGACCAGTGTTTCCCAACCTTTTTCACTATATTACCCATATTATAGTACTTATTTTGATATTACCAACAGTATTTTTTTAACTGCATATTTAATGACCAGGGTTTTAGGATAAGAGCCATATAGATTTTTTAATAATTGAATAAAAATTTTTAAAAAACTAATTTCACAAAATACACATGTAGTAAAATAATTCCTGATTTTTTTTGAAATGGTAGGAAGAATATTTAAATTTTTATTTTACATGACTACGTACTGTTATTATTTACATTATTCCATTTAGGAAAAATTATATAATACGTTACTGTGCATATGACCAAAAAAAATCAAAAATTTCCATTTTTTAAAACAAATTTCGCGATTATTCATGAAAAATATCAAATTACCCACTCGTGGGTAAATACCCACAGATTGAGAATCACTGAATTAGACTGTATTTTATTAAATATTTATAAAAATTGACTTGAAATAACGACCTTACAATTTGAAAATATTACAATAATAATGAAAAACAACTTTATCTACTGAAAATATTCTACTGTGACCGTAATCAACAATTTCTTCATTTATGTATTTACTGCAAAACATTAATCCGCCCAGTAATCAGAAAACAAATCAAAATTATACTTTTGTACTATTATAATAGTACTTATAGTATAATATTACATCTTACATTGTAATATTAGCTTGTCCATAAAGTTATGTCGCTTTTATTTTCACAATGTTTTATAATCACCATATGATCAAAAACATTTAAAATAATTTTAAATTAACAATGCTTTTGGATAAAATATTTAATGATGCATCAGATGAAAGTGTAAATTATTAATATACACTAATATTTATTATGAATTTAGACAAAAAACTTTTGTGATTTTGAAGAACATATTCGCCATATTCTACTGTATGAGTATAATAATTTTCATTCTGCTGTTAAAGCAACTCAAAATATATGTAGTGTGTATGGCCAAGATGTCATACAACAAAGAAAAACACAAAGATGGTTCACCAAGTTCATTAAAAAAAATTATAGCTTAAGGGATGCCCAACGTTCCGGTAGATCTCTCGTGAGTGATATTGATTCAATAAAAGAAGCATTGAACATCTCTCCTATTCAAACATGTAGATCGCTTACTAATGTTGCTGGTTGTTCAAAATCAAGTGTGTTTAATATGTTAAAAAGGTCAATAGGTCCGGTATATGGGTTCCTCACTAATTGTCAAATCAGCAGAGATGAAATAGAGTTAATATATGTTCCTCTTTATTATTTCGACTGAAGAGTGAAGCATTTCTGGAATATGTGGTAACTGG
>LWCA01001051.1:0-12839 GCA_001642005.1 Intoshia linei | reverse complement strand
TGGAATAAGTGTAAAAATAATGTTAAAATTGTAATAATGAATAAATATATCATGGAAAATATATGAAAAAACTGTAAAATAAGAAATATGTGTAAAAAATTGTTATGAAAAAATAAAATTTATATTATAACGCGGGCCGCATAACTGACACCCTGATCTATACTAATCCTAATACATTGTGTATAATATTATAATAAAATATATAATATATTATGTATTGTGATATGATAGTGTTTTCATTTACAATTGTTAATTAATTAATATAAATCAAATGTTATAGAAAAAAGACAACACACGACAAGTTATATTTGGTCAACTTGTAAAATATCCATATTTTGTATTATATTTGCAAACAGTTGTTAATGAAAATTTAGATGAAAATTATTGAAAAAACCTGCGATAATTATATCCAGCATAAATTTAAATCTAATTCATTAAATCAATCCACATTTGGTTTAATTGAAGATAAAAAGACTTTGTTTTTTATTCAATTATTTGTAAATTTATTAAGATACACACAAGGTCAAAAGATTTTAGCTGAAAGTAAATTTTATTCAATTAACTGGCTTAACTGTTATGTACTTGGTACAAACAAAAGCTAGCTCTGCCGAGGCCCATTTTTTTAATTATACCCAAAAAATTTTCTTAATGTACATGTATATTATTAATATTATCATTTTTTACATAATGACATTAAGGACTTAAAATCATTAGGGTGGATCCACAATGGTAGGTTTGGCTCTAATCTCAATTAACCAGTAATTTGACCGAAAGGCAACTTTACCATCAAATATTTTATTCTTATTAAAAATTTTCAAAGCAGATGGTCGGCTAAATCTATCATTGTTATAATGAAAATTTTAAATTTTAAAATTTATAGATTTCGATAGTAAAATGGGTAATATCTTGAGAAAATTACTAGTGTCGTCATTTGATTGGAATGGTGCAAAAAATATTGTGCCCAACGAAATTTTCATCAATTTGCTAAAAAGTACCTCACATGTTGCACAAAAAATGTTTCTTAAACTTTTAAACATGGACACAATTTATAAGAATTTAAAACTATTTAAAAATCATGTATAATTCACTTTATATTATTTATACATTCTTTGATTTTTAGAAAAATTTAAATTCAATGTGGTACATTTCAAAACTATTGAAAGAAATTAAGATTAGTAATTTAAACATGAAACCATTGCAAATATTTAAAGGCATATTTTACGGAAAAATCGACATTAACCTTGACCAAGAGTAAATTTTTTATATATTATTTTTATATGTAGCATGTAAAATGTATTTGTGTAGTATTATACTTTTAATTACAAGTTTATATTACTACATTATTATTAATAGAGGGGAATAATATAATATTAAATTGTAAAGGGAAGTATTTTATTTGTCAGTATTTAATAAAAAATTTTCAGTATTTTCAACAAAAATTGTCAGTATAAATATTAAAATGTCAATAATAAAATGTACTTTCTCAGTATTCAATTACATATTTGTCAATTTTTAATTTAAATACTGACAATCAATTATTTATACTGACACCTTGTCAACTGGCACCTAAAATACTGAAAATCCATAATATCAACTGACAATTCAATATTTCTACAGAAAAACCATCTAAAATACTGAAACTTTACGGATTAAAATACTGACACGATAAATACAAGCCATTAGTAAATATTGTCTTATTAATAAGATAGTTAGATTGTGCAGTGCACTGGTTTCGCTATACCGCCATTTTATACCTTATTGTTTAGATATGCTAATATTCTAATTATTTTACAAACAGTATTTGATTTAACTGAAAGCCAAGAAAAATATATTGACAAAGAAAAATACCATCAAACGCTGTTTAATTATATGTACCTCAGTTTTAAATTGTTAAAAGCACCAGTTTCTTGCTATATTGTACAATATAACCAAAAGCAATTAGTCGAACGATTATTGAATATACTTTGTGTAATTTTTTATTTACAATTCGCTTTATCTATCATGTTCGAAAAACGTGTGAGAATTCGTGTGAAAAATTTTTCAAAATCTATTTTATGGTCGGAAATATAGTGTACATTTGAGGCTATCAATTTTTTTATATTAACCCCTTATTTACCGACCACAACGTGTTAAGACCTATTTTTGATTTTCGAGGCGGTCGAGTATGGTAGGTTCGGTTTTCAAAAAAATTATTTTAAATATAAACATCATATAAATAAATATAATATTATAAATTTAGAATGATAAAATATTCTCAACAAACAGGTAAATATATATTCTAGGCCCTAGGCCCTAGGTGGTTGCAATATTGTGCATAAATAGTTGTTTTAATATAATAATAAATACTAAACATAATGTGAATAATTCAGTTTTATCAAACTGGGTATGAATTTTTTTAAATCAATATTGTTTAGTCATGCAAAACTCTACATTTTAAAATTAATTTCGAAAAACATAGGAATAGTGAGATACTTAATGAAAGGCTCACATCCAGGAATTTTTAATGATTACATAAACATGGTAATTTAATGTTACAATCATATAAAAAAATTTCTAAGTCTTAGTACATCTGTATAATGTATCTTTAAATCTAAATCGTTTTTAGGTTAAAATTTTAACTGTTGCCAGAATTATAATTTATAAATTATAATTATAACTAATTTTTTAATTTATATAGTTAATTGAAAACGATGAAAATGTCCTGTCCAATAGTCATATGTTTTTGCTATCAAATGATTATCTGAAATTATTATCTGAAAATGGTAATATTTTCCCTCTTAATATCTCAATCTAAATCAGTGATTCCCGATTCAAATAGTGTATGGACCCCCATTTCAAAATATTTATTTATTGGGACAGCTAAGAAAACATGAAATATAAAACACTAGCTTGACTGTTTTTGTACTTGGTACAAACAGCATATAGCTCTGCCTAGGGTAGCTTTTTTAATTTCACCAAAAAAATAAAATTTTACATAAAAATGATACTACTATTAACTGTATTCACTATTACCAATCTATTAACGGAATGATTCTAAGCGGGTGAAGACAATGTTTTATATTTAAATTATAGGACCAATAATTATACCAAATGTTTTGTTCTAATGAAATAATTACCAAATAATTTCCCAAAAGGTAAACAGTAAATTTATTTCCCTAAAAACCATCTTTAAAATATTGTAAATTTTTTTGCGTATTAACTGGATAACTGTATGAACTGCCATTTTTTTATAAAAGGGTAATTTGGGATTTTGACCCTGAAAATGTTACTTTTTAAAATTTAAATTTATGACAATGTTCATGTTTTTAAAATCTGTATCAGATTGTATAATTTTTTAAATTATAGGATTTGTTTGTTAATCAAAAAAAAAAAATAATTAGAGTTTATTACAGGTAAGATGTAAATTTATGAGTTTAAAATTTATCTTACTTTCACCAGGAAAAAATTGTAATGGAAATGTGGTATTGTTAAAATTCTAACACTCTTAGTTAATGAAATAAACGATAACACAAAGACAGAAAAACAAAGAGTTTTATATAAGTCAGGATTTTTGAAAAAACTAAAGGGTGTTGCTCATAAGATTTGGTAAAATTGTTTTTCAAAAACATATTGGAAAAAGGGATTTTTCCCTTAAGGCGTTTTAAAATTGGATTTTTGTTTTGGATTAGGAAGTTGTTGCTCATAAGATTTGGTAAAAGCGTGTTTTTCAAAAAAATGTCGATAAAAGTTTTTTTTTCCCTGAGAGTTTAAATGGCATTTTTTATTAAATTTTATTATTGGTGGGGATGAAGTGGGATTTTGGAAATAAAATGTACCAGTCGTCTAGGCTTTGGGATAAATTCCCAACATGTGGTAACTCTGTAATAATTATTAAAAATTTTCTTATAAAAATAAACAAAATTTGATAAAATTTTTTTTTATTATTTAAATCTCACGGACCCAGGAATGTAATTTTGGACCCCAAGGGGTCCATGCTTTAAATTATTTGATTAATACAATAATATAACGGTACTAGGGTAAGTTTACATTTATTTTAGAGGTATTTCAAAAAAATATTATTAAATTCAACAACTTACTTGAACCTCAAATTGATGATCCAAATAATAAACCACAATATTCTCGATTTCAATTTCCATTATCTAATTTAAACTATAAAGTACGTTCCATTTAAATTTTAAACTATAATTTTATTTATTTGCTATTGGACTTTAAAATTTTAGATATTGTCAAATTTTCTGAAACGTTTTTCGAGCCATGCTACAATTAAATATTTGATCAGCGCGAATGAAATGTCATTTCTAGTAATGAAAGCTTTTACATAAATCTAATGTTACATTTATAGAATTTCATTAACAAGAACATTCAGATGGATGAAATTGAACACATAAGCAAGTTGTACAACATTGAAAACACGAATTCATTAGTTTTAGAGTATTTTGTTAAATTATTTCTTAAACATTGATTTACATTACATTTATTATTAATTACAAAGAAATAAATTTTTTAAAATATTATTATTACATCAGAGTTTCACTAATTAGAACCGCTGTAGTATTACACTTTTAATTTAATATATAATTCAATATTTGTCAAACGTTAGCCCTTGATGTCCCTAGTTTGTATATTGCGACATTTTAACATGTATTTGAATTTCATTTTTTCTTTTAAAATCAATTTTATTTGATCTGCCTACCCATAAATAATAAATGTGTAGTTCTTTTGAACAATGAGTCCCGAGTCATAGCTCTTCACCTCTAGTTTAAGAATTATATTAAATTAGATTTGTAAAATTAAATTTTAATTGATTTTTAATCATATATTATATTTTTTAGAATTATCAACCTAATGACTGATGATTTGGATTGTATGTTTTTATTAAATGAACATTTGAAAATTCAACAAGTTTTTACCCATTCTAATTTTTATCAATTGTAAATTATTATATTGCCGTATATTCAGGACTGTGGAGAAGATGGCTAGGGCCATATGACCAGGTCTACAATCATGAGGGCCTGCATTTTTAAGAATTAAAAAATATCTTATTTTTAAAAATTATCGTATAATAAAATTTTCTATTAACTGTCCAATTGGTTATTTTTAATTTTTAGATGTTGAACGATCGATTAAGCAGTGTATAGTGGTCTCATTTTTTAAAATTTTTTATAGGGCGTACTGTTGGATCTCCTCGGCCTGCATATATTATTGTATAATCATAATATATAGAATTATTAATTTTAAAAATTTATTGAACGCTATAGAGTAGAAAATCACGAGGTCCAATTATCCCAATTCAAATTTATTTTCAAAAAAAAATCGCTATTGGACATAATTTTTAAAAAATATTTATTGGTCCCTAAGTTGTCTAAATTTAACTTTAATTTGAAAAAAAATTCACAGTTGGGCCCAAATTTTAAAAGTTTTTCAGTGAACCCCAATTTTTTTTTAAATGGTAAAGAGTAGACAATTATGAGACCCAATTATCCCAATTCAAATTTAAAAAAATAATTCTTTGTTGGGCCAATTTTACGACCTTCGACCTTCATTTCCTAGACATAAGTCAACTTCCAACCAAATTTGGGAACATTACTAATTTTTTCAAATCATCAATTTGCTAATTATAATTATATGCAAGGTTCATATAATGTCTTAAAAATTACGAAAAAATACTTCAAGCATGGTAGTTTCGGTTCAGTTTTATTTACGGAATTTATCTTTTCACGTATATTAAATTAAATTACGTCAATTTAAAAATTACTAAATTGTAATTATTTTATTCATACAATCATTTTTTAGATATTCCAAAACAGTTAATTGTATTTCAGTTATAATTGAAAAAATTTTGTTAAAATTCCGTAATGCTGTGAATGTCTGTAAAAATCAAAATGTACAAGATTTGGACATGTACCAATTATATTCAAGTATTATAAATTTAATATTAAATTTTTTTTTATTTTACATTCTATATTTTTAAGGTCTCTAACAACACAAGGTCACTAAAAATTACATTTTTTTTTAATTTTGATAAATTTATTTTAAATAATTTTGCCCAAATAATAAAATTATATAAAATTTTTACTTATACACAATGTGTATATTGTTCATCAATAAATCAATAATAATTTAATTTAATGTTTGAATTTAAGAAAAGATGGATAAGGATCTCATCATTCTAGAAAAAATTTTTGGTTATAAGAAAGATTCTTGTCATATAGGTATTTTAAATTGTCAATTCAAAGTGTATATAAAAAGTGCATTTTGAAAAATATTATATATTTTTCTTTATATAATAACTAGAATATAACAAATTATTGCTTGAAATTGTTAAAAATACTCATCAAATTGTTCATCAAAATATCGAACATGATTTGAAAGGTATGTAAAAATTATATAAAATTAATATCAATAGTTTTGGTATTTTGATAATAGGACATTTAATTAGTAATTCCATGAACATTAAAAATTTTAACTTACAATATACATGTAAATGTATATATAAATATAATATGTAATTCATTTAGATTCATTCAACGATAACGAGAAACATGAATATGTTATTAGGTACAGTAGTATATTCAATTTACATTTAACTGTTAAATTCCAAACAAATTTATTTATAAAAATAAATTTAGAACAGGACAAGTATTAAGATTACTTAAAACTGAACAACACTTGATTAATGTAAAAAAATTAAATTATATAATTGAAGTAACTGAAAAAAAATCCAATAAATCTTGTGGTAATTAAAAATTTAGAATGGCATTGTCATATTCATTTATTAATTAATTTTTAGAATGGTTCATTTACACTCTTTTTATAATGTGTAAAGGTAACACTGATGAAATTTTGCATTGTTTTGAAAACACTTCAAGAAATATTAGATATGGGGACATGGAAAATAATTTAAAAATTATAAATATAATTGAATTTATATTGTCTCTGGAACTTGAAGAAATTTATACAGCACTAAAGGCAAACAATTTAACAGTATATCAAGTAAGCTTAATTAAATAACTTAATTTTAAAAAAAAATAAAAAACAAAAGAAAACAAAAAAAAAAATTTAATGTTTATAACATAAAACACATTGAAACCAGTTTACCTGTTTTATGAGTGAAATATTCTATATTAATCATATTTGGGTCTTTCAAATTAAAAAACGTAAAGTTGTGGCATACCGAAGAGGTTTAAAGAGGGGTTAATAACCTTTGCTGCTTTATATAAATCTAATTTATTGTGATTAGATTTGCGAACCATGGCTAAGAACATTATTCTGGACTGTTTTAGACTTTCATTCAATATTTATCTATACCAATTTTATTTATTTTAACGAGAAATACATGATATATATTACTATATCAATTTTTAAACACATCAAAGAATTGCTGATTAAAAATACATACAAGAATGACTTGTATTTAATTATAAAGGTATATTATCATAATGTACATACAGTTGAGAGTCTCAAGTTGAGACGGGTGATCAGTGATCAAAATTATATCATGGCCTAATTTTGTAGAAACTTTTCAAAGTCCTTGACCATTTTCAGTCTTAAAAATTTAAATTTTTTATTATGACACCAATTTTTTTGACAATAATAAAGAAACGTTTCAACTATTTTATATCCAGTTATTTTATAAATTGCAAGTAAGTGAATGTATGATTATAATAATTAAGCCAGGATGGTTGAAATATCAAAAAAAATAAAATGAAGAAAATATAATTTAATGTACTTATAAGTTTCACACAACCCTTAATATAATAGAACTTTACAGAGATCCTTGAGGTCGATGGTATTTTAGTAGCAATTCAAACCCTCTAAATTAACAATTTTTTGGCAATGAAAATAAACTTTAACCAAATTTTAAGTGTTTCGAGGTGTCACCTGATGCAAGTTAATAAATCATGAATTTTCAGATTTTTTTTCAAATAACCGAATTTCGTTCAAATCGTTGAATACAAGTAGAATCTACTACTTAGAGTCTCAGACTTAGTAGATGTATAAAACAACTTTTTTTGATTAATATAATACAATTATAATTGTATTACAAATTGTAATAATGTAATTTACAATACATGTGGCTCATTTTAATTTTTACATTGCATTAATCCAATTAATTAAAATTTAGTCAATAAAAATCGAAAATTACAATTTGTCTGATTATGCGACATTTATAGAGCACTTAAATCAAAAATACTGTCAACTGGTTAAAAATGAGCTGAAATTTGTATAATTGAAATTATTATTGTATATTATTGTTACATGTAATAAATTTTACTTTTATTAAAAAATCTGAATTTTTTTAATTTTAAATGCGTTAAAGTAGACGTCATAATTTGTTAAATTTTTATTTATTTTTTCGAATTTCTCAATATTGTATATTATTCCTTATTTCTTAAGTTGTTTAATGAATTGTTTCGAAATTTTAAACTTTTTTCGAACCGGATTAGCTGAATCGTGGGTGTCTCAAAAATTTATTCAAACTTCGTTTTTATGTTTCTCATTTTAGACATCAAATTTAGCAAAATAAATTTTAAAAATATTCAAACCACTGTTATTTTTCAAGTTATTTGTACAATCTTTTAAATAATTTTCTGGTAACCTGGGATTTTTTCAGTTTTTAGTACTTATATAAAGTGGCCAGAAAAAATACGTACCTAATTACTCCAAGTAACCTAATACAACTTTTTATACTTAAAAAGTGTTAATCAGTCAATGTTGAAGAAATGTAAAAATGATAAAAGGCTCAATGTTATATTTGTTTAATTATTCGAAACAATTTTGTTGATTTAACAACTTTATTTGAATATTTATTTAAATTATAAATTTGAAATGAAATTATTAGTCGCCACAATATTAATTTTTACACTATTGATCCATAATCATCAAATTTCTGCAGCGAGTAAGTATTATAATGATATCAAAATAATTATTATTATAAATTGACTTAAATAGTTGAAAAACAGCAAGAAATGTAATGATCGGTATTTCTCAAACGGTGCGCCCACCAAAGGCATTATAATAATGTCCCCTTATTACAAAAGCCTCTTTTTAAACTTACTAATCTTCAAACAAAGTAACTCCTTCAATTTTTTATAATTGATGAATGCACAATCAAACGAAGCCGGTGTTTCCAAGTTAAATAGATTTGGGTTGGAAAAAGTGGTTACATATACTCAATTTTGATGGCTTGAAAAATATTTTTTATTTATAAATTAGTTGGGTGAATGCATCACCCTAATAATTATTTCTGAAATTCTAAGATAATAAAAAATATTCTAGACGAAGGCATGAAGGATGTGGGATGCGTGCTAACCAATTCAGCGTTTAGATATATAGGGGACATTATTGGATTAATATTGGTTATTTTATTATTTAGAATAATTTTGCATTTAATATTAATAATTCATTTATAAATAAGATTGCTGTTGCGGATTATCTAGATTTCATCTGTTATGCAGAACAGTCGAATACAATTTGTTCCAGATTTTCGACATTTTTGAGAAACCATGTAGTCAGAACTAGCACTGTAAATATATAATAATAATATATTAAGATGTAAAAAGTATCCAGCACTAATAAATAACCCATCTTAAATGTATAAAAACTAATGTAAAATTTAAACCACAATTTCAAAATAAAATTGTTTATAAGATTATGAAATAATAACCGATATATAATAGTGTACCTTTAAATGAGCATTAATAGATAATTAATTTATAAAATTGCGGTAAAAATAGATACTGTTGAGACAGCAACTTGATATTACATGTCTATGATGTGCACCAGAGTTGCCAGACAGTGCGTTTTCAACGCACTTCTTACAATAAGAACACACTATGCATAAAAAAATTGTACACAGTGCACCATTATTGATTATACATAATCAAAAATTTTTACTAAGTAACATTTTTAATTACGCCAATTAAAAATGTTTGAAAACAGGTAACATTTAGCAAATTGTGCTTCTACAATCACAAGTATTTAATTTACAATACAATAAGTTATTAATTATATACAATTTAGTTTTGGCAAACATTTGCAACGATGAACTTTAGGCATGTTTGCAATACAGAAAAGTAATATATATAAATTTAACTCTAATGAATATTTTAGTGTGTTTTCTCCAAATTAAATTTACATTAAATATTAAAAAAAATTTTAAAATTTGAGATTTAAATGTTGAATTAAATTTGGTATGTACGTTTGAGAATTAATAAGACAACTTCAAATCCGTATATATCGATTTAAATTGATAATTCGATATTAAAATGTGCAATTCACGTATACACTAGAAGCTTCTAAATAACAAACCGATGCAGGTATATTAAATTGAAGTGGAATTGATCGTTGTATATTTATACAAAACAGATGTATAAATAAAAATTTTAATGTAAAAAAATTGGATGTGAATACAATGCATGGTTTTGATTACTGGTAGCTGGAGACGGTTGATTTGCTCCAATTGTTGTATATTGTATAGAGTTTGGGTGATAGTAAGCATTCTTTTGATGATTTTTGACGTGTGTTGAAAGTGGATCAATGCGAGTATAGTAAATAATTGAATAAATCATCAACAGCAAGATACACAAAATTGCTAAAACGGCAACAATTATAAAGGAATTGCTCTTTAAAATTTTTCTGAAATGAAATTGATAGTCCACACCATCTGTTGCATTTATAGCTGTGCTAATACTGTAGTTCATTTCAGACCAGCTATTCAAATAAAATCTTAAATTGTAAATTTAAATTGTGTCAATATTTCATATATGTAAACAATTAAATCAAAATGCAACGAAGCTTCCAACACTAGAACAAATGGTGTTTTTGTAGAGAACAACTGGTTTTGCAGAAATCTATCAGTTTTATTGGAACCATATATAAGGAGTTGCAACTAGATTGATCACTTACACGTGTCCAAGTTAGATAATGTATCGATTATATTGATGTTCACTTAATTTAAAGTAGAACTAGAAATCAGTTACTTACAAATAAAAATTCAACCTATTATTTTAGTAAAATATAAGATCAATTAATGATGACTCTATTTAATGCCTAATATAGTAATTAACCAAAATTAATTGAAATAATTTAATCTCTTCTCAATTCAATAGTTTTTTCTTCAAATTTGCCTTTTTGAATAATATAAATATTCAAAAAGTCTCCAGTGTATATATCTCTCTCCGAAGCAGAAATGAACACGTCGTGAATTAATTTTAAAGCCTTTTCAAGAGTTATTGATTTTTTCTCGTCCAAATTTTGGTTCTTTAAAGCAACCTATGTTAGATTGATCAGTTTGATAAAGGGTCATGACAAAAATACAAATTGCAACAATTACCTGATTATCCAGCATTGGTAATATCAACTTGCTAGCTGAACCTACACATCCGTAATTTAATCGTTCATAGCTGCCAACAGGGTCATAACCAAATACGCACCCGACACCTGAAATTTAAAAATGTCATTTTATGAGCTTATAATTTAAATGGGAAAATGCAAATTCATTTGCAATTTAGATTGCATTTTTTAATTTTTACAAATCTCATTCAGCACACAAAATGACAAACTTTCAGTAAATTTGAAACAAACACATTTAATTAACAATTAAAATTACAATACATATCATTTTTTAATTGTCTCACAACACCTTACAAACACGAAAAATTCAAAAATTCGTTCAACCACTAACAATTATAATTGAATAATGAATAGTTTCTTGTTTAACAATATAAGAAACAAATTTTAAATGCACAATACAAAAAACTCCAAACAAATTATTCTCATTTAGAACTAAGAATGTAGTTCATTGTTTAATCTTAAACGTACGCAGTTCGTACTCCCCATGTAAAGTAAAAATAGTACACCTAAAAATTTACAAAACAAAAAGTTGGAAATGACAAGTTTCTATATTACCGTCTTTATCGATTCCAGCAATAAGGTTGTAAACATAATAAGGAAAAAATCGATTATAATATAATTGTTTTGAAACCATTGATGCAAAAGATGTAACAGATATATCTTTTAAATTTTTGTATTTGTAAATCTAAAATTGACACAAAAAATAAAATAAATTAAAACAAGCTTTATCAAGGTGAACCCGAAGACCCACTAGTAACCAAGACCGCAGATTGTGACCAGGTCCATACGACCCCTAGTTCCTCTCCATGACCCGGACCGCTGGAATGAAATGTTTAAGTAACCGTCAGGTACTATTTTTCTAGTCATAAACTATAAATCCAATTTCAATTTGTGAAAAATAGTTTCAATGAATATTGTACAAACACAAAGGTGATTTAGCAAATTTTTTGACAAAAATACCAAATCCAAACATTATGTAAACTAGTAGTGGCAATCGATAAAAAAATTAATCTAATATATAACAGTACTGAGTACATAGATGTAATAATAGTTTATGAGAATATTCTTACACCATGGGTTCTTAACCGGGGGGCAAAACCAGTTTTTGGGGGTGCCAGAAATATTTTTAAAATAAAATCATTTTTCAGCTATATTTTTTGAAATTGCATGAAGATTCGAAAATAAAGTTAATTTCATTTGTATCCATAGGTAATATAATATAGGTAAATACTAATATATTTTTGAATTTGAATAATTTATCACTCAGTCATATTTAAATTTATTTTACTTTTCATGTCAAAAAAAAGAAAATGGAATGATGATTATATGCGTTATGGATTCACTAAAATAACGGACTCTGATAAATCTGACAAACCAGTGTTTTTTATGTTTAAAGGTTTTTTTTAATTCAAATTTAAAGCCATCAAAATTTAAACAACATTTTGATAGATTGCATGGTGGTACAGAAACAGGAAATGATTTAG
>LWCA01000698.1:0-20246 GCA_001642005.1 Intoshia linei | reverse complement strand
TCTGAACGAAAAAATGGCTCTTATAAGCATTTACCAACATTTAACACTAAAATATGGACTAAAGCTTATAAATGGGTAAAATCGAAAAAACCCTTAATTTCAAGTGGTGGGAAATATTATACTCCTATAAAAAATATCGAATTTAATCAAATAATTGTAGATACTTTTCGTCACAACATGGAAAATTTAGTGATATCAGATTTTGTGGAGTAATTAATCGTATTTTTAATATAAATAGTATAGTAAATAATATTATTATAGTTATTGTAACATGATTACCAAAATAGCATGCATAAATATTGACGAATTAACTTGTGAAAAATCAACATGTACTTGCAGAAATTATATTATTATATATGTTCCCACACCCTGGGTGTATGTATCCAACTGAAAATTTCTGGAAGCATAATTCCAAGAGAAGCGCGATGTCTGCCTTTGCAGAAAAAAAGAAAGCGAGGTAGACCTACATTAATTAGATCAGCTCTTGTTAGAGATAATTAATTGTGCATTAATGTATTTGTAAATAAATGTATATGCTTTATTTAATTAATTTGTGATCATTTGTCGATTTGTAGTCTATTTTATCAGGTTTTATAAAACATCAATAAGTTTTTTATATTTCCTTAGGTTTAAAATTAATTTACTTTCCAAATTTAAACAGTTGTATCGTAACTCTTATCTCAAAAAAATTAGAAAAAATAATTTTTCAAATATTCACCAATTTGATATAAAATGTACAAAATTGTGCCCTTTAAAGTTTAATTTTTAAAAACTATTATAAATATAAGCAATATTACTAATAAAAAAATAATCTTGAAAACCCCCCCTTGAAAGTTTGGTTTACAAAAAAATTTCCTAAAATACCCCCCTAAAATTGATAATGTTGAGATATACTGTAGCGAAGCTGTTCGGAAAAACGTCAGATAAATGATAAACGGCAAATTAATAAACACAACTAGTTACACATTACACAACACGTCAATTTGCAAAGATTGGGTGCTGATTCAAATAAAAAAATCTCTTGTTTTAGATGCGGTGACAACGTAAATGCAGACTCAATAATCTCAGAACCGGCAAGTCTTGTTTCGGTGGGGAGATGTATCGATGCCATCGGTTACCAACATGATCGATACGGAACTTTATTGATAATGAATTATTGGATAAACCAATTTGTAATATTAATTTAATGGTTGAAATAAATTCCTTTATTTTACAATGCTTTGACAACACTAAACTTCAATTTAATAAAATTACCGATTTGGAGGATATTATCTTTAACAAGTTTGGTTTGTTATTGTCAAATTTTGGAATGGAAAATTTAGAAATAATTTTGGTTGTAGATGTATCAAAATTAAGAATTGATCCAGCTTCACTATACACAGATACAAGTGATGATTTGACGTCACTGTCAAATAAAAATTTAAACGTCATTTAAATACACGTATTTTATTTATCGCTCATTTTAAATTAGAATTAATCAATGACGGTAATCATGAAAATAATAATTTAACTTTATTTGTAAATCTGCACAATATTTTATGTTTACTTTACTAATCATTTGTATTATGATCTGAAACATTACACGAGTCCCTCATGATGAGTGATACATGACCAACGGGATTATGTTGTCCAATTGGAACAATATCTATTTTAATAAAAATTTAATCATGGCGCAAAAATTAAAATTATTATAGATTTTATATAAAGATTCCTCCATATTGAATATGGAGGAAAGTTTAATTTAAACGTTACTCTATATTTACGATTTATTTATTTACTTCAGAAATTGATGCATATCTATAAAACCTAATCAAAATTGAAAACCAACCATATCACGAAATGAAATTCATGGTTGTTAATGTAATTCCATCGTATGCGATCTTGAGATAAGATTATTGACTTTGATTTGACTCAAATATGTACTTACTGCCTAATTGTAATGTTGATTACCTTTCCATATAAAGTAAATTCTACAATTTTTTTTAATGTTTTTTTAATCAGTATCTTTCAAATTTATTTCATGATTTTAAAATTTTAAGTTTGGCCAATTTCGATATACAATTACAATACTGTACCTAATTTCGTTGGCAATGAAATAATTTTAGAATAGGAATAAATTGGATTAAAATTCAAAACAACTTTAACACCCCTGCTCTACCTGTATTTATGTAAATTAAAAAAAATGTTTATTAACAAACTTAAAAATTGATTCGGTCCCACAGTATTTTGTAACAAAATTTGTATTGTTCCTAAAATAAAATAAAATTTTGAAAAAAATGAACTTACTTCATATGCCATAAAATGCTGAGAACGTAAGCAAACATTTCTAACACTTTGAAAAATGTTGACAGATTTATCAATATCCAAAGTTAAACACATTTTTTCAATTATTGCATACATTCCAGATCGCGTATAACCATTAGAACAAATGATACATGACGTACAAACAGTATTTTTATATTCATCAATAAGTCTGGATATAAAATTTAAAAAAACGCGTCTATTTGGAATTTCTTTATATTTCTCCCATTGATTAAACTTGTAAAATTTAATTTTTGATATTTTTCCATTATTTAAATTTTTCAAATCTAAACCTATCTGTTGATATTCTTCCTTTTCTCCGAAAATTTCGGTTTGCGTTAATGTAAAATTTGGTAAATTTGAATCTTGAATTTCAGTTTTTATAAACATGTCACCAACATTCAAAGGATAAAAATTTGCAATTGTATCTTCAAAATCATTTCCATCCAATAAAACAATACGAGAAATATTGTACTGGTCAATCATGAACCAGAAATCGTGAATCGTATTATTTAATGGTGTTTGTGTTAAAATGTATTCATTTTTTTTATTGTACCCATCCAAAAATGTGGCGTTAATGTAATTATTAGGTTTATCAATTTTTACGCAATGTTCTTGTAGTGGAATATAGTTTTTTTGGAATCTATTTTTAGATATTATTGAATCATTCAATTTTATATTTTCATTTAAGTTGGAATTTTTTTTTAATTTTAGATATTGATTTGTTATAAATGTTAAATTTGATGATTGCATTTTTGAGTTTAATAATTTATAATTTTGTAATGCAGATTCTTTTGATAAAAATGTACAGTTTGTAGTCAATAACCAATCGTAAATACACGAATATATGAAACTATACTGTTTCAATGTTCTTACAATGTATGGTCTGAAAGATCTTAATCGATGCACTGTTTCAAATACGCTAATGTTGTTTTCTATTCGAGATTCATTAATCAAATGATGCAGGCTGATGAATACGCCAGATCGACACTAAATATTCAATTAAATATAAAAAATACATAGAAAGAGTATTGCCTATACCAGTGGTTTTAAACTTTTTTGTATAAAGCAAGCAAATGTTTCTATTATTTTATTCAACCCCACTTTTCGCTACCAAGTTTCTAATTTAATATGATTCCCAAACTGTAAATCACAGTTGTATTTTTTGTACACAAATCAGTCATGGCTCAACATGTAATCATAAGCCTGGGAATATTTAATGATTTTGTTACCGTAAATACAAATTATTTGTAAATACTTATATCTTTTCATTAATTTATATAGAATATATCATTTTCTCTCAAGCTTAATTAATAAATTTAATTTACTCTTTTTTCAAATGTCACAAATAATAAACATATGTTTCGAAAACGCTGCAGATTTTATTTTTTTAGTTTTAATAAATTTTTTTTTTCTTAAAAAATAATACTTCATCTATACCAGTAGTTCCCGATCGGGGTACCTTGGCCCTTGGGGTCCGTTAGATACAATAAAATATAATAAAAAAATTATCAACTTTTGTTTAATTTTATAGAATTTTTAATATTTACTACAGTTTCCAGATATTTGGAATTTATCCCGAAGCCTAATTGGCCGCTACATTATTATTTCTAAAATGACTTTTTTATGCCACCATTAATAAAATGTAATAAAAAACATAATTTGAAACCCTCAGGGAAAATTCAACTTTGACCGATTTTTTTTTGAAAAAGCCAATTAATCAAACCCCAAAATAAAAAATCCCCTTTTTCCAATATTTTTTTAAAAAACATGATTTTACCAAAGATTAACGAAAATATCCTGTTTCCAATATTTTTTTCAAAACCCCATAAAAAACAACTTCCTAATCCAAAAGCCAAAATAAAAAATCTATTTTTACTAACCCTTAATTAAAATTATCTTTTGTTTCCAATATTTTTTTGAAAAACAGTATTTTATCAAATATTATGAGAAATAACCATTAATTTTTTCATAAACGTTTTATATTACATGTTTGATGTCCAAAAAAATAAATATTTTAAAATTGGGTCCGTACACTATTTGAATCGGGAACCACTTATCTATACAGCTGAACTCTCCATGTCAAGATTATACCGTGAAACTACCATTTCAATTACCTTAGTAAAAATTTAGTTTCATTTTGGGCAATATTTCAAACTCACTCCCTAAGATGCGTGAACTTCAGTTTTAGAACCGCTGGTATTTATAATTCCACAATCCCTCTATATTTCATATCTTTTTTGGTAAAGTTTATTGTATTAACAGGAAGGACCAAGGCATGATAAAATATATATTAAACTTAAAGTATTATATCAGGATATACTGGATATTTTTTATGTGGTAAGTATTCCTCTATTTCGCCGAAATTGTTTCGAGTAACAACATTGACGATTTAATTTTTTTATGTATGTCATAAAATATGTATTATGTTAATTAAATTTTATGCAATTGTTTTATAAAAATTTAAACTCCATTTTTATTATGTTAAAACAATCCTAAAATAACGGCATTAAATGGACTGCCAATTGAAAATATTGATATTATACCCCATTTCCACAATGAACTAGAACAGTAAATTTTTGATTAAAATCAATTTCTTGAGATTTTTCCGATTTGACAAGATCCAAATTGAATTTATTTACAAAATCTAGAATCGGAAATGTAAACTTTGGTACACCATGAATCGGCCAATCGATAAACTGATATATAGTAACATTTCTCACTTCGTATCCGTTATTTGCACCGAGGGAGCCATTTAATATCTTTTTAGCATTAATGGAAGTATAATCAATTAAAACTGATAAATGATGTAAGCAATAATATGCCCTTTCACTCACTGAATTATAAAATACAGTAAAAGATTTGCTACTCCCATAATATTCTCGCTTTCCAATACAACTGGGCCAATATTGTTTACATTTTAAAATATCATTTTCAACAGATTTACACATGCAGATTATTTTAGAAATATTTTCAGATACAATCATGTCCCAAAAAATATCGACAGTTTCTTGCGAATATGGTGAAACGGCGACAATATAATCACAATATTTTTTAGGTAACAGTTCTCCTTCACCTGTTGTGCATTTAGTGTTGAAATTAATGTGACTAGCGTTTATGTAATCATTAAATGGTTCTTTTAATGAAATGTCTGAATTTAATTTTACTCTATTTTCATCATATGGTCCAATATGTTTAAAACGATTTCTGCCTTCATTTTCAATTTTTTTATACACATTGGATTGTTTTTGAAGTTTTTGTTCAATAATATTAAATTCACTGGCCATTTGAACTTGGGTGGTGTCTTTAATTGATCCAATGTTTATTTTAGATTTTTCAAAAGTTTTATTTGGGAAATATCGATATTCTTGTAATTCTTCGGCGACTCTGGGTTTGACTACTACAACTTTTTTATTGTTGGTCGCAGTTTTATAATCTTTCATATATACTTCCGTCCAATCAATCTTTTTGTTATTTTTTTTTAATAATATTCTATAAAAGAGTTGTTTGTACTTGTAAATGAAGAATAATATTACTATCAAAATACACAATATAATCAACGATACGAGGATAGCTATTAAAGTAGAATAATTAGATTCTGATATTACTTTTTTTTTCAAATCGTTAATATCGGTTTGTATGGCTAGTACTTCTCCAAATGTAGATACTGATACGTTTTGGAAAGTTTTTTCTGCGATAAGTCTCAATAAATATGTTTGATTTGCGCTAATCACTAAATGATTTAAATTAATCACTCGTGTATATTTATTTGAGGAATTCATTACCACCCCATAATTCACCAATACAATATCTAAAATTGTGGAATTTGGGTTAGATAATGACAATTTCGATTCAATTGTATACACTTTTTGAAAACCATCAATATGTCGTTTTTTTAAATTTAGTATATGGATAGATTTTTTTTTTCTAAATTGAATTTGAGATGATTTGGACATAGTTATTGAATATTTATCCAGATTTTTAGTATCACAAATTTCATTAGATTTTATACAAAACATTCGCACTTTAATAATATCAGTTGTCACTTTGAGTAATTTTAATAATGGTGGTATTGGAGGTGGAAGAGGTTTGGTGAAGCAGTTTAATAAAGCAGCTTTACCAAAAACTCTTAAATTGGTTGATGATTGAATTATTAAAATGTAATTAGTTTCCGGTTTTAAATAATTGAAATTCATTTCATATTCATTTTTATGATCAGATTTTATCAATACATTTTTGACTATTGCTAATTTACCTTCATTGGAAGCGTTTTTATTAAATTTAGCTTCTTTTAGAAGTACTTTATAGTTAGTCACATTATTTGTTGTGATTAATGGACCAATCCACTTAAAAGCAATAGAATCTGAAGTAAAATTTCGTATTTCTAATTGACGTGGTGGTTCCGGTATACCATCTTTAGTTGTTATGATTAATGGGAATTCATTATATTTCCCCGTAATTTTGCCATTTATACATCTAATCTAAATTAAAATCAGTTTATCATTATTTATAATAGAAATTAGAAATAGCTATATTAGTTTATGTTTTGTAAGTTTTCTAAGTTAAGAAGTGCTAAAAATATTTTTGTGGTTTCTTTAATGACAATGACCAAAATTTTGTAGGGGTTTAAAGGGAATATTTTTAACATTTTATGGGTTCTCCAAAATTTTAAAAAGTGGACTGAAAAAATCTTCTCTTAAAACCCCTACAAAATTTTAGTCCCAAAATTATCTTCAAATTGTTTAAAAATTTACTAAAAAAAAAAAAAAATTCCCTTAAAATCTTAAAGAAATGGGTCCCAAAATTATCTTCAAAATCTTTTAAAAATGATAGAATAAATATTAATTAAGGGCCTTACAAAATTTTGGTCTCAAAATTATGAATATAAGATAATAGAAATAATAAATAAATATGAATAAAGAAACCCATAAAATTTCGTGAAAAAATAAATAATATGATAAATTAGTAAAAGCGATGATTATGTTGCTCTATCTATGAAATATCGGTCCAACAATACATCGCTCATATGAATATCGTTTAAATGTATGTCGTTCCAGAGATTGGACGTCGTATTAACTGGATATGGATGTATCAACTGTAATTTTTTTTTAAATTCTAGGTTTAAACTGATTTCATTTAAAACAAAAGTAATCTGTAATTTTAATAATAAAAATAATCTTTTTGGGTTGCCATTTATGATAATGTTTATGATTTTAAAAACTATCCAAGAATTTATGTGTCTACCATTCTAGGACTTTTTTAATTTTTACAAAAAAGGATAATTTGGGGGTTTGGCCGTGAATGTATAAAATTTTAAAATTGAAAATTATGACAATGTAGATGAACTTAAAATTTTTATCAGATTGTGTATTTTTTATAATTCTAGGACGATTTTGAATTTAAAAAAATGACAATTGGCTCAATTTCTGAAAATGAAATTTGCGATAACAAAAACTTTCGAAAAAGTGTAATAGAAATATATTATTATTTTTAAAAAAAATTACGACTCCTCTTACTTTCTTGAATAAGCTGGAACAAACAGACAGACAGACAAATAAATAGATATACATTTTTATCTATTTTATTTTATGTAAGCATAAGTAAGGTCAAAAAAAATCAATAATCAATTTAATAATTTATAATAATGTAGTTAATAATTATTATTACTTTAATTAAATATAAGGTGGATCTACCCAAATTGTCTATTTGTATCTTTCTGGTAGGATATTTTATCACATAATTTTTTTCAAATGTATTATATTGATTGTTTACGTTTATATCAAAGTATGTAATGCTGGTATTAGCTGATTCCCACATTAAAAAAATGGTTGTATTGGTTATTTCTATTGCTTTAAATTTGGTGGGAGGGTCAGCAACTAATTATTGTATAAATTATGTTTAGGTATGAAAATTAAGAAAATAAATAAAATTACCTTTTTTCAGTGTTTTATAATTCCTTACTATAAATGGACTTTTACCCATTTCTGTTACAATTCGAATAGTAAATTTATAATCCGTAAATGAATTTAACTTTTCAATTGTAAATTCATTCAATTCTTTTTTTATTGTTTCTATTTCAAATAAATTATCATTTGAAAATATTTGATATTCATAAAATTTAAAATATCCATAATCTTCAATACAATCGTTTTTTATTTTGATTATAATTTTATTAGTTTTTATGATGGCTTCAATATGTGGATTCCAATTATTTGGGTCTGTAAATATAAATTAAAATAATATGAATGTAAAATTTTGAAATAATAAAATAAAATAAATAAAATTGGATAAAGCTTTCTTTTAATGGGGACTTGTTACTGCTCGTTGCGGTAAAAGACATAAAGCGGTAATATCGGTCAAAATTACCAATATAAAATAAACTCAATCTTGTTTGATGTTGTTGGGCATTACCATAACTTTGATATTGTAGAAAATTTAACGAAATTGAGCAGTGTACTCTCCCGTCCGCAGCACCATTGTGTCCACGAGTCGATCAATTGGTACACGAGATGACATTTAAGTTTTTAAAAGAAAGTCAAACTTAATATTCAAGTATAATACAAATATACAAATACAATACAAATGTATTGTAGTTTATATTAATTTTTAAAATAGATAATGTATGAGTACCTTGATAAAAATATTTATGAAAATTAAAGGAAACTTGATTAATCATAATTTCTCCAATTATTTTTGTCCAGTGATTTTGGTTTAGAGGAATAGTTGCTGTATTTTCATTAAATGAAATTTTTAGTATTGCAACATCACTTTTATCAATTACATCATTATTTACTGAAAGATTTTCCGAAAGGCAGGCATTTTTTTCAAACATGTATTGTATGGTAAATTTTTGATTTGCGTAAATTGGACCAGTGTAATTCCAATTGATTGTTAGATTATTGTTTTCATTTTTTATAGTTATATTTCCAATTTTTATTTCTAAAAGTATACACGTTACCGCCGTTTGAATTACAATCAATTTGTAAACTTTCTAGACTCAGAGCAGGGATTCGCAACATGGACGATTTTTTAATGTTGGGGATTTATTTTCAGAATAATTTATTTTTATAATTGATATTATAACGTCCTTATAAATCACATACTTGAATGAATTTATTTAGTATTTATGAAATGAAACTTCAAGTTGTATTAACAGTGTGAATTATTAAATTTACTTGATTAAAATCTCTATTTTAAGAAAAAAGAAAACAATTTTTTTAGGAAAAAGCTCGATGCGCAAAATTATTTCTACCAAGTCTAATAAAATTAAAATAAAATGAAAAATATAAAAATACTTGCAAGTAAAAACTTTGCTAAATTCTAAAAATTCTCCTAATATGACTTTTATTATATAATAAATTATTATAATGCCCAAAATTAGATTAATTTTTTTTGCTTATTTTTAATTATAATTATTAAAGAATCCGTAATAATTTTTATAGGGATAATCTTGCAAAAATTTTTCCTATCTTCCCCAAGTAGTTCATACGCCATATATGGGAGCTATCGCCACGTTAGAAATCACTGTCTAAAATATTAAATTTTAAACTATAAATTATAACTACATCATTATTAAGTATATATGATAATTATAATTATTAATCAAATGAAACCTTTATCACATTTTGAATTCTCTAACGTCATGCTTTGACTAAACATTCCTGGTATAGATTTACCATCATCATCAGCATATATTCTTATATTGTAGCGTAAATATTTATGTGTTGAATTTAATTTCTTTATATCAAATATTTTGATATATTTATCATATTTCTGTTGATATAAAACAGTGCTCAACAAATATCCTTGATTGTCGTAGAAATTTATTCTAAAAATTAAATTGTTAAATTTAATGATTGGTTGAAAAATGTTAAAATGGTAAAATCGGATTTTTTAAAAAAATAGTGGAAAAAGATGGTTTTCCCCTTAATTTAGGTAGGTAAAATTGAATTTTTCAAAAAAATTTTGGAAAAAGAGGATTTTTCCCCTTAATTTGTGTAGGTAAAATTTGATTTTTTATTGTGGGTTTTGATTTAAAAATTGTTGGTCATAAGATTTGGTAAAATCGGATTTTTCCCTTAATTTAGATTGGTAAAATTGGATTTTTCAAAAAAATATTGGAAAAAAAGGATTTTCCCCTTAATTTATGTTGTAAATTTAGGATTAAGAAGTTGTTGCTCATAAGATTTGTTAAAATCGAATTTTTCAAAAAAATATCGGTAAATGTCGATTTTTTCCTAAGGGGTTTTAAATAATATTCTTTATTAAATTTTATTAATGGTTGAATTAATAGTGGGATTTTTGAAACAATGTAGCTGTCGTATAAACTTTAAAATAAATTCACAACATCTAACACAAAATAAATATTCAAAATTCTAAAATTACAAAAAGTTGATAAATTTTTTTTATATTTTATCCGAATCTCATGGACCCCAAGGCATGTAGTTTTAGACCCAGGGGGTCCAGGTACCCCAATCTGGAACCACTGATGTATACAGTGTATATTAAGTGGTGTTATTATATGAGTAAAAAAATCAAAGCGTAAATTAAAGAATCAATGATCCAGTCAAAAAGGTAAGCATACACAAAAAAAGTTAAAATTTTACCCGTATCCAAAAATATCATAATCTCCAATATCAATAGATTTGTTCCAAGCATTCCATGCCAATTTTATGTGACTGCAATTGAGTTGTAGAAATTTAGGATTATTTGATAATTTCGGTAATTCTAGGAAAAGATATTTAAAAAAAAATAATAATTACGCTTCTGACACCCAGCTCCACTCCATCCTTTATCGCATAAATTATTCGGACATAAACCATTAATAATATCACAATTTGCTGAAGCATTACAATGACACAAATATTGGCAATTACTACCGAAGGTTTGATTAATACATTCTAAATAAAATTTATTACAAAGGAAAAGGTACAATTTGTATAATTCTGTAATTACCATCTTGACAACGGGGTGCGCTACTATAACCACGCTCACATTGGTAATCTAAACAGTATCCAGTTTCAGAATGACATTGATTCCAATCTAAACAATGACATTCTTGATCACAGTTTGCGCCAAATTTATTTTTTCGGCAGGCTAAAAATGTGCATTTATTTTAAGGTGCGTTACAGTGGTTTGGAATTGTATTATTGTGACCGAGAGTTAGTCCAATTGTTGAAAATGTGTATAAAACAATAATAATTTTTACAAAATACATTCTTTTATAATGTTGAGTAAAATTTGTGTACATGTTTCTATATTTTATTATACCCACTATTTACATCAGATACCATACAAACAAAACAAAATTGCGATAAATATTAGTGGAGAGACAACATAATTAATATATCATTACAGGTCGTTTTCAAATTTATAATAAAACGATCAGCTAAGTATGTTTAATGAAAATTGTTCACAATTACAGCACGAAAATGACTAATCTATATTTATTATACGCTATAATCAACTCTGGTAAGTAATAATTTTAATTTATTAACAATTATATACAAAATTTTATACATGCATTTATATTCAATAAATTGGTTCAAAATATTGCGTAGAACTAAAGGCTGCACTAGCTTTTTTATTTGATTTTGGTAAGGTTGGAGCCGGTCGTTTAAAAGTTTTATTTTCAGTTGTAGGTTTATTAATAGTGTATTCGAAAAGAGACTGGCCAATATTCTTAATGGTAGTGGATGGATCGACGGGCATAGGATCAACCCAGTATATAGAATCATTGACAGCATCATATGAATTTGTCCTTTGTACTGGGTCAAGAATTAACAATTTACTGAGATAATGTAACAAATCTACATCATGAATATGTTTACTCATAAAATTTTTAAAATTGTTGGTAAATTTTTTAGGAAACTTGACCATGTCAAATTCTGGTAATTTGGTGACACCTGGCCAATTTTCTTCTGTTGGAGATCCAAACATATCAATTATACAATTAATTTGTTCAATTTCTGAAGAACCCTTAAGAAATGGAGATCGAAGCCACATTTCTGCAATAATACAGCCAACTGACCAAATATCCACCTTTTGATCATAGGAATTTAAACCAAACAAAATTTCGGGAGATCGATACCAGAGTGTGACAACCTTTGTAGTGTATCTACCTTCTCGAGAAAGGCTTCTAAAAAAATATATATATTGGTAATAACAAGTAACCTTGCCAAACCAAAATCTGCAATTTTAATTTTCCCTTCATTAGTCACTAAAATATTGCTTGTTTTCATGTCTCTATGAATCATCTAAACAAGAATAAACACATCATTAGTAAATATTATTATTATTAATTAAAATAATTCACCTTTTTGACGTGTATATAAAAAATGGCATCAGTTAGTTGCATCATTAAATGTTTAATCTCTCCAATAGAAAAAACTACAGATTTATTGGACAAAATTCCAGCTAGATCATGATCACCAAATTCAAATACTAGATAAACATCCAAACTGTCACCATCTAAATATACAAATAAATTTATAGTTGATTAAATAAATTACTTTTTGAATAAACAATATCCAATAATGCAATGACTCCTTGGTGGTTTAGAGTTTTGAGTATTTTTATTTCTCTGAGTGATGTGACTGGAAATCCACCACTGTTTTTTCGGTTTATTAGTCTTTTTAAAGCTACAGGTGTTCGATTCTTTTTTATGACTCCTTTGAACACTTCTCTATACATATCGGTTCAACCAATATGTTTTTTATAAAATTCATACCCAAACGTTCCTTGACCAATTTTCTTTATAATTTCATATCGATTGTAAAGATCTGTTGCTCGTGGATAATCCATATCAACTAAATTTTTCCCATTATACTTTATAGGTAGTTTGCCGTATATATTCATTTTTTCTGTCTAACTCGTTTATATTATAGAAATGCAAAGAAAGTAGTATATCTTTGAAATGTAGTTTATATTGACAACTTTGCTTCAATGTTGCGTTGGTAGTTATTTCCTAGTGCGATATTGTGCTACCATGACTGTTTAGTGTTCTTAATTAATTTTGTAAATTAATATGCATAAATTACTTGTACTATTAGTATGATATTCTATTTATTTATTAAAATGTGTGAAATTTAAATCTCAAATTAATAAAAGTAAAGTAAATGGCCATAGTAAAAGTTATTTAATTGAAACTCTGCAATGTAGAGTTATTTATTGCAGAGTCTGAATTTCAAGTATGCAAAAACGATTTAACTTTAATTTTAGTCTTTTAGTCAGTTACTTCAAGTCTGAAAATTTTATGATTTTTATATTCAAATTATCATTTTCAAAATATTTTGAATAAAATTTAAATAAAAATTACAACGACTACTAAAACTAATACAACTTTGTTATTATTAATAATATATTATTTACCATCCTTTGTAATATTGGTAAAATTCGTTTGAAATATGTTTATAAAGTGAAGATTTTATTAATTATTGATACATAATTGGTATTTTTAAGTATTTATTAAATTGGTACTGAATATATATCATCACACTCAAAATAACAAAATAGGTTTTTATAATTTTATTTTTTCTGGATTTATGCTATTTATGACAATTTGTAGGATTGGACTGTTTTTACTTTATTTTTACTATTATACACACTAGGGCTGTTCGTTTTTACAAAAATTGATTTTTGTTGAAAATAACCTATACCACACTGAAGAGGGTACTTAAAACCTTCTAAAAAATATATTTTTAGAAAAATTTACCGTAAAAAAAGTAAGCTGTTTTCCTTTTTAAGGTTTTCGCGCTCTATTCTTTCTTTTTCTTAATTGGCGCCAATGGTTTTATTTTAAACATGGATACGATTAATGTATGACCCATTAAGACATATACCAAATTTGGAGTGAAATAATAAAATATTTAACCTCACAGGGCGTTTTTTGTAATATTACAACATAGACAATTAAGATAAGAGACGAGTCAATTTAAAAATTTTATTTTCATCACATACATGTTAATTTTTAATATCAGAAAGAGTTATAGCTTCGTGTACATTTTTTAGTATTGCATGTTTTTGTATTGTTTCTGTCTGTTTATCTTTATTTAGAGAAAAAGATACTTTGTTGAACGCATAATTAAATTCAGCGTCGGTTAATTTCGGATAAACGTGTTTAAATAGTAAATGTGCCTAAATTTATTTATTTGTGATTAGAACAGATTCCTACCAATTTTTACTCTAGTAGTTCTCAACAGGGAGAATTCTATAAGGGGAAATTTTACTATTTGAAGTGGGAAATTCAAAATTTAAAAATGTGTTAAGATTCACGAGCGAAAGATGCATATGCTGAAGAATCAATCAAAAAATGTTGGTCCAAAATGTGTCATTCATACCCTTAGAAAACATTGCAAACATGAATAGAAACATTAGAATTCTACTTTTCTGGAAAGATTTTCTACTTTCTAAACATAAAAAATGAGCAGATAAATGTCGAAGACGATTTACGTTTCTCTTTCTTCTACCCAACCTCGATTTGGAATTAACAAAGAATAAATCTGCTCAAAATTCTCATTAATCATAATAGTAAATACTTTCTAATTTTAAAACATTTATAATACATAATGAGGGTGCGTGAAAAAACTATAATAGCTCAAGGGGGGAATAAGTAAAAATTAGTTGAAAACCACTAATTTTCTGTGACAGTTATTACTTCAGTCTTATTGATTATTCTATTTAAATCCGACTCGCAAATTCTTTGTGACCCTCCTATGATCTCTGATACACTGGACTCGTTTCCATAATTTGTAGTATCAGATATACTTTTTCTATTTGGAATTGATAAATCTGACCGAATTGTTGGAACTCCAAAAGTTTGATCAGTTGCATCTTGAATTTTCTACATGAAACTAAAATTTTAAAATAAATGTTACCTTTCGAGGTCTTTTTTTCGTGAAACAAATCAATGTTGTTCTCATAAAATTTGTTATAAGTATTATCTAATTTAAATTTACACATTAAGGTAAGGTGATAGCTTATATTTATTTCACTTACCAAACAAATCCTCTAGAAATTCCATTGCATCAAATTCTTTAAAATGTGAACAGGCCTTGATAAACACTTTTTTAGGTATATGTGCTCCATATTTAACAAAAATATTAAACAAATCTGTCGATGTTACTTTATCCTTAAAGAAGTACATTTTATAAAAACTGAAAAATTACTGAATTGGATTGTTGTAATAACTGAATTATTTTGTTCTTATACTGCTCATTTGAACAATTTGAGTCTACACAGAATAAGGGACGTTTACGTAATGCAGTATATACTGAAATTAAATTCAATATTTTTGTATTTATTATTTTTCTCTTTGGTTGAATGTAACATTGAACTAAATCGCCGCTATTGTATTCATCATACGGACGGACTATACCACTAGTCTCATGATTTATTTGAGAACTAAAAGTAATTAATAGATTCAAACTATTCATTTACACTGGTAATTTTTTTTTTCTGGCTGAAACAATATTTGCTATATTTGTATCATCACAATCATAATGATTATAAACCCAATGTAAAGATGTGCCGACCCCATTTTCATTATTTGCTTTGGATAGATAATTAGGTGGATCAATCCTCACAGTTTCTTTAACGATGTCAATAATTTCATTTTTGGGATTAATCAATTCGCCCGCTGAAATGCCTTGAAGACAGGAATGTATTTATGTTTGAATTATATACCTCTTTCAGAAACTACTCCCATAGTCATGTTGTAAACACTTTTATCCCAATCAGGATTTTTACGACATTTTCCTAGGGGCGCTTCTCTAGCTTTGTTTTGTATGGTAATTTGGGACCCTGAAGATTGCACCATTTGTTGAATCTCTGACAACAAATCTTGCTTTAATATATTTTCAGTGTCTGTACGTACACTGATTGTACCGTGAGTCATATCCTTGCATATAATTCTCTCTTTGTCATTGATTGTTCCAGGGTTTATTCTGGAAGTACCGATTATTGGCTCAGCATCTCTTCTGAACCGTGCTACGTTTTCATCTATGTCGTAATTCTACTTTTATTTATAATTTTTAATATAACGTACTGTGTCCATTCTCAAACATTTTTCTACTGTATCGGATTTACTCATTTTTGTTACACCTGCTATTGGAATCTAATCAATAATTATTAAGAAAGGGACGGAAACCTCTATTTTTGATATTTTCTTTGTTTATAGAAACGATTAAAATTAGTAAATCACTATAAATAATATTTTTATTTAAACTGCAACATTAAATATTATTTCAACAATTGATATTCACCATTTACTTGGATAGACTTTACTACACCATTAACTGATGTAGTCACTGTTTCATTACCATTTTCACACACTCTAAATAAAATAGTTACGTTTAATATTTTAATGAATTACTTGGTTGTGCTTATTTTTTTACCATTTACAATAGATGTAGATGTTGAACTACTCACACAATGTGCACCTCCCATCTTAGATCTAAAATGTATAATTATATTTATTATAACTTTACACTAATGAACAAAATAAACTATTTAAACCGCATCAATTCACATAGAAGAAATATATAAACAAAAAAACTTTCAAAAGAACAGACCACCAAACGTCTCATTTCATTGACAGATTCCTCAAATTCGACTAAACTAGTAAAGGGAATAGATAAATATGTATATTGGAGATAGTAAATCAGCGTTAACTGTTGTATTAAACATCACATATAAGTAGGGCAGACCTATAAATTGTATCAATACATTCCTTTTTTACTTATCGAAAGCAGATACTGAATATATACCATCACATTTAAAAAAAAATACCGGTTTATTTAGAATTTTATTTTTTCTTGAATTCAAGCCATTTTAAATGGCTCATTTATGACAATTTTTAAAATTGTCCTGTTTTTATTTTATTTTTAAGATTACGCACTCATGCTCTCTAATAAATTAAAAAAATGTAATCACAAAATTGTTTTTAAAGCTTTTTACTTTAAATAAAAATGAGTGGGAATAATTCACTTTAAATGGAAAAGTAATGTGAAATAACCGACACAAAGTGAAACAAGTTTGGGGATGACTCCTTTACAGTATTAATAATAGTAAATAGTAGCATTAGTTAAGTTAAGTGAATAGTTAAGTAAGGTTTTATTATTGAATTTACTCTTTTGGTAGAATTAAAAAAGTTCGCCTCGGTAGAGCTAGGTACTGGTTGTACGAAGTACATAACAGTACCTAGTTAAACATAAAAGATTTGTTTATTGACTGATTGATCAAAATTTGGATTTAAATTAGTAGTCGATAGACGCAGTATGTTTTCCAAATTATTATAAGTCAGCCTGATCTGTAACCTTTTCTTTTAAATTTCGTTTTTGAAATAAACAATTCACGGGATGGTAAAATTTTTAATATTGAAAACAACTAATTATAAATCATTTCAGCTTATCATTGGACAAATTAAAATGGTTGATGAATCGGATTCTACCCACGAGTCGTATTTTGTGCAGCCTGGTTTCAACTATCTTAATGTGTAAATAAAGGAAAAAGTTGGTTCCATAGTATGGAATCCATACACATCTCAGAACCTCTCTAAATATTTTATTTGTCTAAAGTACATTATTTCAGATATGCCAAAGGTTGGGATTTTATCCCATAGCCTAGACTACCGTTACATTATCATTTAAAAAATCCCACTTTTATCCCACCATTAATAAAATTTCAAGCCCTTTATATAAAAATGTCCTTCTTCCAATGTTACAAACAACCTCTTAATCCAACCACAATTTCGATTTAGGGCGAATAACGGAGCTTATACTGTATATATATTTTCGCCCATGTTTCTTTATTGGAAATGTGTAGACGTTCAATGCACATTTTTTTTTGAAATTGTAGTATCAATATTTACATTTTCAATTTGTTATTTTAATTCGAAATATTTGAAAAATATTGGTTGATAATATATTAAAAATTATTTTTCACCGGGAATGCGTAGATTTCTGGGGTTCAAATTTTATATTTATGTCAACTGGAATAAGCTCTATCAGAATAATCTTTTTTTTTTAATTTTCGGACCNCAACTGGAATAAGCTCTATCAGAATAATCTTTTTTTTTTAATTTTCGGACCGTTAATTATTTCACATTTTTTGTTTTAATAAAATATTTTCGAAATAAAAAAAATGAATATTAAAGTGCTTTTTTAAGCATGAAGGTGTCACTTAATCAGATTAAATTTTTTTGTGTGTGTTAACTGGATATACCTGTACCATCTGTAATTTTTTTTAAATTCTATGGGCTGTTTTCATTAAAAAAAAAGGTTCATTTGGGGTTTTGGCCCTGAAGATATATTTCTTTTAACTTTAGATTTATGATAATATTTATAATTTTAAAATCTGTATCAGAGTGTATATTTTTTTAAATTATCGAACTCGTTTCATTTTAAAAAAAAACATTGGAGTTTTTGACTGGTAAGATGTGAGTTTCGGAGGTTGACATTTAGCTTACTTTCATCCGGAAAAAATTTAATAGAAATGTGACTTTATAAAATTCTAACTCTTAATTATTGAAATAAACACTAACACACACACAGACAAACAAAGAGTTTTATATAAATAAAGGATATAGAATAAAGTACCCCATAAAGCCCTCAAATGATCCCATATTTCCAAATCCACCAATACTAAAAATATTTTAATTTGAAAATGATAATAAAACTTTCCAAAACTAGATCCTCCAAATCCAGAATCTGAAAATGGATCATCTAAAAAAACGTATAAACTGTATAAAATAATATTGATAAAATGTACCTTTAAAAAAAGTTTTAAATATATCAAATGGATTAAAGTCGGATGAAAAATTTTGATAATGTGAATAATCTAATCCTCCAGAATCGTATTGTCTTCTTTTGGTAGCTAATACAAATAAATAAATAAAAAATAATAATAGAAATAAATATTTATAATCTAAGATTCCATTCTTTCAATTTACAGAAATGGTAAATTTTAAATATATATTAACCCTTTCAAAGTTGATGTATCACATATAAAAAAGCTCATAACTACTAATCCTATAAACATTTTGTTTTTCTTAATTTTTTTTATCGTTTACATGTTAATATGGGTATGCTTTATAACAGGGGTGCACAACCTTTCTACCAATCCAGCCACAATGCTACTTTTCTCATTCATACTACGGCCACACAAATTTTACTTCGACATTGAGAAAGTTTACTCTGGACCAAAAATTTTAGGGCTAATAAAATAGTTTTCTTTAAATTTTAATATCAACAAGTTTTAATTAATAATTTTCAATTAAAATTAATCCTTAATTTACTCATATAAATTAATACCACATTTGTCATTTATCTGAATCGGAATAAATAGCAATAGTAGGATTAATGTAGTGCTTCTCATGAGGGTGACTGGTCACCTCAAGGATTTATGGTAAAAACGTAACAATTAAATAATTATAATTACATAGCAATGAAAATACAATTGTATTCCATAAGTACTTATTTTAACAAAAGTATTTTAAGTTTTGACATTTAAAAATAAGTACTCGTAAATACCATAAATAATTATAGTCAATTTTTTACTTGTAATTTTTCACTTTCTTAATAAAATGAAGTTTTAATAAATTTATATTAAAAACACACTTTATATCGTTTAATTTGGATCACTTCAAATTTATTCATTAATAAAAATTAATTATTTTTTAATTATGCCAAAAAAAATTATAATTGTAATTATAAAATAAATATAATTGTATTGAGAGTTTTTTGATTTTTACAAACACTTAAAAAATAATAGTGAATTATGTAAAAAAATAATTTCCAATTGACGAATTAATAGAACCAATAGAATTTTATATTACAGCCTTTAACAATATTATAGGGTGCTCGCTTGCCAGAAGGCTAAATCTGATAAATTCTAAAAAAATATCGAATATATTCGAAAACAAACAACTTAATACAGAAAACAATGAA